>MU832635.1:0-69721 GCA_029204225.1 Diphasiastrum complanatum | reverse complement strand
ATTTTCACACGTGCGGAATTCTAGAATTCTGTAGTACCACATTTCAGGTCTGAAAATTCAGTTCCAATCCGATTTGATCCAAATACACTTCAGAGAAAGGTGACAAAAAGTGCAGAACTGCTTTTTTTGCTTGATTTAGCTCTCAATTTCTTGTACAATCAGAGATGTTAGCATGCAAAGCTTAATTTGGCTCTGATACCATGACAAAATTTCTAGAATTCACATGTGTGGGGAATGTCCACAAGTATGATGGATCTAATTAAGCTTTGTGATTAGCACAGTAACTTGATTCTAGATTGATTAGCAAGATCTAGTTCAGAAGAAATGACTTAACCACAATCTAGCATGCTAAGCATCAGAATATGATAGCAATGAATCAATAATGAGCAAAAGTACAAGATATCAGTGTATAAGCATTAGCTTCAACACGAGTTAGAGAGAGAAAGATAGAGAGATAACAAACAAAATAGTTTGTATCCAAAATGGCATGAGGTAGCTACAAAACTTTGGTTCTTCATCATTGATTGTGAGGAGAGCTACATATATTTATGGAGTTTGAGGTAGCTCAAGATAGAACCACATCCATTTATTACAAAATGACATCTAAAGTGACATCTAGAGTCTATGTGACATTTGTCACTTGCCATGCATGAAATTCTACCAACTTTTTACAAGTGTGCTAGTTCTAACTAAAAAAGTACAAACCATCATGCATGTGTCCATTACACTTTGTGCATGCCTTGCATGTCACTATGGATCACTTACAATTAATGCATGTGACTTGCCACGAGTTTCTACAAGCATGACTTTGCTTATTCTATGTCTACAAACTATATGCAAGTTGTATTCTTCAATCTAGACATTACATAACCGTGTAGCTCGAGTTCTATGTAGGCCAAACTTGGCATTTTGCATTTATGAGCTACATACTTGCATGGTACAACATTTGTAGCAAGCCAAGAAATCAATATAGATTGTTTTTCCAATTTTAACAATTCCACCATCAGATCATATGCCAAGATTGACACCCTTGGTAGGCTTAGTTCCCATTTAGATTTGTAGTTTAATCTGCTCCCCATTGGGTCGAAGCCCGACATTTACCTAGAGAAATTGTTACTCTTGGAGAGATAAATATTGTTAGCATTGAGGTCAGTGTTCATAATTTTAGTTATTGTCCATATTGTTCATAAAATGTTATCACGTTCTTAGTCTAATTGAATGAGTTTGGCAATGTCGTAGAGCCCACAGTAGAATGACTCGGTTTGCGCTTCTCAATGCCAAACAATTTTTTGAGTGGTACAATCTTCAAGTGCATGTTGATCTTGCAAAAGTAATTTCATGCATGAAGCTTGATGAAAAATTGTTTGAAAAACTCAGATTTTAGAGCTTAGTAGGTTTTTTGAGGCAATCAAGGGGATTCTGTGATCAAGAGGGATCAAAATCACATTAATTTGGTCCAGCCTAAGTACTGTATGGACTGGTGTGCTCAGACACATGTGAGATCACCTAACATTGAATGGTTTCTCCAAGGTAGATCCAAATCTAGTGTATGATTGTTTTTTGGAAAGCTTGCGATGTAATTGATCTCAAGCCAAATGGAGTTGTTTTGGGAGAGTTATTGGCATTCAAATGAACGTGGATAGGGCACCCAACCTGGTTGGACATGCCAGCCTCACATCTATCTTAGATCATCAAGAAACTCTAAAATTTTGTTGCCATGGCCGCATAGTTTCAATAAAATTTGTGAGGGGTCATGTAGTATGGGATTGTTCGTTAAGAGCGCAACCTTGCACAAGAAAAAGAGGGGGAGGGGGAGAAAGATTGTGAGATGAAAAGAGGAGAAGAAGAGGTAGGAATGCGTGGTGGATCCACAAGAGAGAGAGAGAGAGAGAGAGAGAGAGAGAGAGAGAGAGAGAGAGAGAATGTGAAGACCCAAAAAATGGTAGTTTCCTTCTATTAAATTGTGGATCCCCATACAAAAAAAAATGACTTTCTTTATATAGAAAGGAGTTGGCGGGCTCTTTTCTTCCCATTGGTCCGCTTATTTTTACAAGGATCATCATCTCAACCATTAAGATGCATTTGTGTTTCTTTTTGGTTGAGATGTGCTTTCTGATCTTAGACTTGAATAATACAAGTTTGACAAACTTGAACCTTGTGACTTTGTAAAGTCTAAGTTAAAAACTTATTTTATTATTTTGTGCTCCATGGTTAGCCTAAAGGTCCAATGTTGGACTTATGCAGTCACAGGATGGCAATTGGCTGCCCATTTCTACTACTTTCAGCTCTCTATTTTATTTATGTAACGTTTGGATTTACTACAAGAGCATGTTGCCGACTTTTAGAATATTTCATGTCATTCCCAAAATTGGACAACAAAATCCATTGTGTTTGAGTAGTTTGTGGTATCCTTGAGTGTTTTTCGAGTGTTTTAAAGCTCGTGGAGGGAGTTAGCTGTTCATTAGGGCCCTTTTGAACTAAAAAAGGGCCTCTTTTCTTAATTTTAATTAGCTCTAATCATGTTTGTGTATCCAATGGAAAGGCAACACATAGGGCTCAATGGCCCATTGCCAATGACACATTTGACTGGGATCCACATTGGTTCCAAAGCCACTAACCCTACTTTAACCTTATGGCGCACATTAAAACAACCTACTATCATCACTTACGATTAATGGAGGCCCCACACAGTAGTTACCAGGACGTAAAAAGCCCTCCTTTTATTGAACCTATTGACCGCTGTTAGCGCGTGGCACGTGCCTACCAGCCTCCTAGTTCCACTCTCCCTATTATGTGTAAGCTATTTAGAGTGTGCTCTGTATGTCCAGCTATTCTTTCACATTGTAGCCCTTGTTTAGTATTGTCTTAGTGCGCATAAACCTCAATGGCCTCTACTATCACTAGAAAACCCAAAACCAAAATACTGTCAATAGCTTCCCATAGTAATGAATATGGATTCAGGTCACATATTCATGTTGGGACTAGGTCTTCATGCATCCAAATGCGAAAGGAAACCGCAAGGTTTCCATGTTTTTGGGTGTGAAGCTGGATGACCATGAGCCGAATAATGCTGTAACTGATTTACTGATATCCCTGACACCATTGACCCCGTCCCATTGACAAGATTGGGCTGTATCAGGCCTGGAACTATCCAGCGATTTGGACCCACGAAGAAAAGCTAATTTTCAAGAGCCCATCGGTCACATTCACCTCCACCACCTTTCTGAAAGCTGCATTATACCACATCTAGTTTTGAATGAACGAGGTCTCCTTGTACCATCACATCGAAAACACGGTAGCCGGGAAGCTTGAAGACAATCTCTGCAAAGTAGAGGCTGACATTGTACCTTCCGTTCTGCATGTTGATGCCATAGTACGTAAGGTAGACTGGAGACCATCTCATAGATTGGTAGATCCCCTCTACTTCATCGCCTAAAACATCTACAATTGATGTTTTCGTTGACGCGACGCTACCTGAGCTTCTGGCAGAAAGTTGCAAGGCCCAGGTGTTCGTTGGATAGATTTCTAGACCTACAGATTCTTGGAAGGACAAATCCGCCTCGAATGTCACGCCATTATTTGCATTTGTGACAGCAATATAGTCCCCACCCACATTGATCGCAAACTGAGAATTGTTGCCTGGTGAAGACTGAGAGCATGACGATGGTGTATCCGGTTGTGGAAAGGAGACACTGCACGAGTTGAAAAGGGTGTTATTTTCTATGCGCAAATTGGACGCAAGATCAGTACTGGCGTTAGAGCCAAAGTAGTTGAAAGAGAAGGCCGAAGCCAAGTTATTTTTGCTCCAAGCTGTTGTCTTGGTGAAATTAAGACCAGATCCTGATAAAGAATTATGCGAGACATCAAGTATGTTTAAGTTCAAAAGATTTGCTCCAAAGCTCCTCGGGATTATGCCACTCAAGTTGTGGCTCAGACACAGAACCGTGAGGCTTGAAATATTTCCAAAGTGATAAAGGGATGGTTCCTGAGAGGTTATTGAAGCAGAGGATTAGATAGACCAAGCTGGAACTGCTGCCGCCAAACTGTGGAATCTGGCCTGAGAATTTGTTCCTTGCCAAGAACAAGACTGTGAGTGCCGGCATCCTCTCCAAAACAGATAGCCCACCAGAGAGATTGTTGTTGGAAAGCACCAGGGTTTGCAAATTGGTGAGATTACTGAATGTGATGGGGAGGTCAGCACTAAAGCCATTGTCGTCAAGGTGCAGGTCCGTCAGAAGTGTCAGGCTACCCACCTCTAAAGGTATGAACCCTGTCAAAATGTTGGATGACAAGTGAATAAACTGAAGGCTGGCTAGGTTTCCCAATGTAGTGGGAACGCCACCTTCGAGCAAGTTGTTGTTGAGATAAAGTGTGTGAAGGAACTTCAAGGCTCCAAGCTCCGAGGGAATTTCTCCAGTAAGATTGTTAGATCCGAAATTGAGATACAGTAACCTGCTTAAAGTGCCTAGTGCTTTTGGTATTCTACCACCTAAGAAGTTATTAGCGAGGTCAATTTTAACTAGAAACGTCAAGTTTGCAAGAGATGCAGGCACCTCTCCTCGCAGATCCGCTAACTCCAGTGTGATATTTATGACATGTTCTCTAATGGCGCCACAGTAGATCCCTTTCCAGGTGCATGGGTCTGCCGTGGCGTTCCAAGCTCCTCCTACATCCGATGAAGCCAACTGCAACACAGACGCAATTTCCAGAAGGGCACTTAGTTCTCCAGCGTCTAATCTGGCGTCCACAAGTGAGCTTCGCAGCGGAAGACAAGCGATCCATATCAACCAGAGAATTACAGGCGCAAGCTTTAGCTGGCTACAGTAGTCTGTTGTTGTATACGTCGTTTCCTTTCTCCGCAACGATCATATCAGAAGTGCTCGCTTACAGACAACGTGGTAAATTCCCAACTAATCTCCTTTTCTCAGTCTCTCTGTTGATGCATCCCCAAGTTTGTATCCTGCTCTTGCTTCCATGCTACAATAATATGTAGACTGGGCAGATCTGGAAGTGCGATGGCGATGGATTGATGATACATTTACAGAGAAAAGACTGATGTTTGGATTAAATGCTTATTTTCGGAGCGTTTGCGATGCGAGGGATTTAAAAGTGGTATTGGATGTGAACGTTGCTGTTAGTCCTAGATTTCTCCCCTGGGGAACTTTATATATTTCTTTGGTCATCAAATATTGTAAATTTTCTGTCCAGCAATATGGGTGGGTGGGGTTGTCCATGAAGCCTAAGTAGCAAGGAACCATCATCGCCATGGAAACTCGATGTGTTGAGCTAGGCGGCTCGTGAGCATCATAAACACTAATGGTGTTTTCGCAGAGGGACCCTGGGCGAAGTGAAGCCAGAGAAGCTGGTTTTCGCTGATCTGCATCAAAAACTGAGTTGTTCTTCGAAACTCCTACCTGGAGACTCAGAGACAGAGCTTGGGTTTCTGATATGGAGGGATGAATCTCACCAGGTGCGGATCCCAATTGTAATCAGCAGACAGCAGGCTTTCTAAGACGAAAGTATCAATGCCTGATCTTACGATCCATGGTTATACTCTGTATGTCTCCTGTTTCTTGTATCCCAGCCAATGAATTGAACATTTCTTAGTGATAAGTTTTCTTCGAAGGAGACAGAGTGGTAGCTGTCTTTACAGATGAGGATACACAAGACGATACAACCTGTGTTAATCAAATCTTCTGTCTATCCAACATCAATCCTCGCTTATGATTGTGAATTTTTACATTTTTTCACTTACATAAATGCTGCATTGGAAGCTGAATTTGACCAGGAATATTGTCTGTTGATTGGAATTCATACTGTCTTTCGAAATTCTGTGGCTTTTTGTAAAGATAGCAATGAGCGTTTTAAGTTTGCAGTATTGTATAGCATTTACTTGTTGTACAAATGGGCAACTTCTTGAACAAAGAAAGCAACATTCAAGCTTTGTAGACAGACATTGGTGAGAAAAGGATGCATTAACTGCTAGTGTCTTCAATGTATTGCATCCTGTTATTTCACTTGCATCACATGAAAAATCTGAATTCATTGCCTAAAACTTTGGTCCACGTCCAAGTGCACAGAGGCACGAACAAATAGTAGCAACACCATATTATCAGAAGATATCTGAACCTCACAACAGACAACAACACATTCTAACCCGATAAAATTACATTTCAAAGCAACACAACTTCAGTACATACAACTTCAATGCTCAAATTTTCCTCTACGTTTGCTATCCTAAACCACACAGGAAGTCTGAAGTGCCTTCATTAATGAGTTCAACAGATCCCTGGCGGTTTAGGGTGATGAGGTTAAACGGTCACAAGAGTAGCCAACCATTCCAGCGTTCAATAACAGCATTTAAAAAACTCCATTTGTGAACATACCAAATACAGGCATTACACATTTGCATTGCGAATTACAAATGACACAATGCCATGTTCAGAAGACAAGCAAAAACAATTGGACAGCAGTAGTACACTGCTGGTCAAACAAAGATTCCAATGCAATCCCCCAATGAAAAACAATAAAATCATGAGCATAAAAAACAAACTTACACAACATGCAGTACTGGTGCCATGATCCATTATACGACAACTTGTTGCTGGAAACTGTAAAAACTTGCAATTTCCACACGAACATGAGAGCAATGTTTTCACAAACCTACAATGTTCTGCAATAATGAAATACTATTTTCCAACAAACGATAAACAGAATAAACGCAACCTATTGAAGGCAGAGACTATATTTACCTATCATGCATCCGTCAATCAGTTGTGCTTCAGAGGAATTTGAACATTCACGGTCTTTCCATGCTCGTGTGGTCATTGTCTACATAACGAGCAATTAACTCATCATCTGTTGCAAGCAAACCTTCAACTTCATGTAGCATGTCAAGGCATGCTTTGGTGGTTTCACTCCATATACTTGCTTTGGCTTTGCTAGCAGTATTCAAATCTATCTCTGCCTCTCGTATCCAAGAATCATCAAAACTATCTTGGTGAACAAATGCAAAGATTGTGGAGCACAAGACATGCTACCACCACATCAGGGATAAACCGAAGTCTCATGTCAATTCGCTTTAGCAGGATCTTCCAGCGGGACTTCAAAATACCAAAAGCACGCCCCACTGCCATCCTTGTGCTGGATTGGGCATAATTCCATTGATATTCTGCATTGGTCAACCATCTTTGTGTCCTTTGAAGGGACTAAGCATCCATGCTCGTGGGGGGTATGCTGCATCTCCGACCAAACAATACTTGCCTAGCAATGCACCTCTGTCCAAGTTTTATAATATGGAACAAGCTCCACTTGTGCATACTACCCACCCACCCCACGTAGTAATCCCAAATAACACAATTTGCATTTACCGCCACCTGCAAAAAAAAATGGAGTGAAAACCCTTTCTATTGAAGTAATCTTGCGCTTGTTGTGTTGGAGCAATAATGGAAATGTGGCTTCCATCCACAGCCCCCACCAGATAAGGGATACCTTTGATTTGCTCGAACTGCGATGCAAATTGTTTCATTCTTGCAGCTGATGGCCATCGTATGCACATGGAATGCAAAGACGTTCTAATTGCCCTAGTAAAATTTGACACAATTTCATGACATGTCGACACCCCAATTCCGAAAGTATCGGAGATTGTTTGTAAGGAGTTGCCAGTGGCCAACCTACATAGTGCAACACAAACCCTCGTCTCTAATGAAACACACTTTCTTATATTGGTGTCAGTGTTGGACATCACACGTGCTACTCGAGAACAAATGAACCCAAAGGTTGCTCGGGAAACTCGCATTTGTTGCTTGAACATTTTATCTATGTAAGACCCTAGCAAATATTGTCCTACATACCCTTGTATGCGTGGGCATGTCCAAACAGACCTCTGGCTTGTTATTCTTTTTTGTCTAGGTCTACATGATTGCAACATATGGAGCAACTTCTGAATCCGTCCAAGGTTACCATGTCTTCTGTCTATGCAACTCTCTTCTATTGCATTTATAACAATCCAAAACAACATCATGACTTTGAAAAACGAACCACATGAGGGATCCATGTGCCGCAAAGTGATTATAACAAATGACACTGCATCAAACATCGCAAATACACATGGTTTGGTCAAGCAACTACGTTTGACAGTTGAGATTTATGGCATTTACTCTTGGATCCTACAATTTATTACAGGAGTTACTAGAAGGAATAGCAAAATCGCACAAATCAATGGTGCAACAGAAAGCATGTACTTTCAATCTACTACCAACAAGAGAATGATGAGATGCAGAATTTACACCTTACTTTATTGAAGATAGAAAGAAAAGCACTTCATATTCACATTTCATAGCCAAATCAACTAAGAAAACGAGGACATAACATCACTTTAGTGCTCCACACAAATTTGCTACCAAATTGCATATCCTAGTCAAACGTCTCTGTGAAATAAATGAAAAACAAAAAACTTTGGATTGCACGTTGTTGCTCATAGAAGCTCGTTGCCATAATTGCATTTGACATTAGCACATGGAAAATACAATGAGGAAACGAACTATAGATTGTTGGTGATAGAAGCTACTTACCACAATTGCATTGTTGCTAGTCTTATCAAAACAAAACGACATTGGCAATAATTGAGTTGCAACTAGGCACTCTAAATCCAAAAAATGTTGCATGCAAAGCAAACTATGCTCTACTTTGTGAAACAACTTGCAATAACCTGATAGTTTGTCCATGTACGAAGCCATTAAGTTCCTCATGTCCTCTAAAATTTCAAATCTTTTTTTCTCAAAATTCACGTTGGTGTTCTCCATTGCTCTCTTCGAAATTTGCCAAATTAATTATGGCATTCTCCAATTTGTCAAATGATGGTTGATTCTTCTTCTTTGAACGGACTACATGCTTTTTGGGGTTGCTTGCAATTGTTTCGGTATGCTGGTCAATGTTGTCTTTGGTGAGTGTCTCTGTGTCGGCTCCAATGGCTCCATCCATAGCGATTTCTTCCTCTACATCTACCGCACTTGCATGTGCATACCACACTACATGTGCACGATCATGCATGTACTCATCAACGATGTCAAAAAGTTTACACTTATTAGATCTCCCATTGCTTGATACTTTATTAGCTAGTTTGTCTTCTTTGTACTCCTTGTAAATAGTCCTCCACTTTTTCCTACATGCCTCCACGTCTTTGTTGAAGTACGAACATGCGGCACACAATCTTACATATACTTTGTGCCAAATATCGACGCCTTGCTTTGACAGTTTTGTAAATTCGTCCTACATGTCACCACGTACATGAATTAAGTTTACTATCGAGTGTTTCTTCCATCTTTTCCCCTTTGACACAACATCATTTTGTTCAACATCTTGTGAAGCAACTGATTTTCCCTTCTTGGTAGGTTGATGAATTTGATCTGGGGGCTCCGACGACAATGTAGAATGTACTCCTAAACAAGGTTTAGGAAAGGTTCATTTCGCAGTGGATTTTTGAATAGGGATTTTTCAGACTATTGGGGTTTGTGTGGATCGAACTATTTCCACCTCATCCCAATTTGGTTGCGACCACCCCTGGTTCTAACTCACATCTTCAGACTCTTCCACATATGGTTGAACATAATGACTATTAAACGGGACAAACCCTGACGCCATTTGACTTGTTGGTATATCCTACTCGTACACAAACACAAATGCATTTAGCCTTGAAACCTTCAACTGTAGATTGGAATTGTGTTTTTAGAATAACTCCGACATATAAACAAGCATGCTTTCAAGAAACAAACAAATCCTAGTGAAGGACAAACAGATTTGCACCGTATGTGTAAGTTCAACAAGCCAAAGGCAAGGAAACAACTAATAATTTGAAACTGTTTGGACCATAACAGGGAAGCTATCTTTGGTTCATCCAATTTCTTGAGCCTCCTGGCACTAAAAACTGGTAATGGTTATAGAAAATTGAACCGAAGCTGCATGTGCATTTTGCACAAAAATTTCATTGACATAAATCCGGTATTTGAAACTACGGCTCCAGATTCAGCTGAGTGCTATAATTAGAAAAATTATCACCTTCATTGTAGAGACTGCAGACACGTCAATGTGCCCTTTTTATGATGATCACATGTTCTTCTTACATTACACACAACAACTTCTAATTTTGCACTAACATTCTCACAACATGCAAATAAACACAGACTGCAATCAATTTGTGCTCTACATCCATGACATCAGACAAAGACCAGCGGTAACTATCAAACAATGACATACAACACAAAACAATATGTACTTTCATTGTTAGTACTAATCTTCATCATTCAATCTCCTCCCTCTCTTTTTCCTGTCATTGATTATAGTTTTGGGAATATTGTCCTTTAGAAGCAAAACTATATGTATTTAGTTCTCCAATCTCAACATAGCTACATATGCATTATGAACCAGCCTCTGCACAATCTATGGCCAAGCAGCTAGGTTCTTTGATGGAGGAGCCAAAGTCAGTCACCCTGACAAAAATGTCAGGAATTGGCTTGACTGCGGAAGATGTGGCAATTTCATGACTTCAGAAAAGTGAGGCCATTTGAGCAGGATCACACTCTTGACATGAGGTGTTACTTAGTAATGGAAAAAACTGGGACAGAACTGCTCTCAACTAGAACAGCCATGAGGGCTCCCATTGACAATAAATCAGTGAGTTCTCAATGGTCGTTGATAGATCAGCTTTAGACAACAGTTGCAATTGACGGGAATTCGAAGTGCATACGAAAAATAAATGATTACAAAAAATGACATAGATGAAACGAAGTGAAAATAGATAAAGCCATACCTATTTCTGAGTGCATATGCATGTAGCCGTAAAGCGAAGAAGTGCTAGTCATGAATGCTTCAATTTATTTCACTTTGCTTCTGTCCTTTGCTAGGACATAACTGCTCTCAACTAGAACAGCCATGAGGGCCTCCATTGACAATAAATCAGTGAGTTCTCAATGGTCGTTGATAGGTCAGCTTTAGACAACAGTTGCAAGCTCCCTTTTCATGGTCGTGAAGGCTCAGTTCGCTTAGTGATGGCTTTCCTTCATATCTAATACTCATAGGCATAGTGAAGGCTTGCAAACTAGTAGCAGCGATGGTCTAAGTCTTTATAGCCAGATGTGGTCTTCATACGTAGAGTTCATGTCCCCATGACATGGTGCTTGCTATTGTCTCCCAAGATGACTTCTCTGTCTCCGTTGGAGGTCTTGTAGTCTTTTAGGATTTTTCTTTTGCACATGATGTGTGAGGTGGCTCCTGAGTCTATGACGATCTTTAGGTCTAAGTGTGCATTGTGCACATCTCTTGCTATCCTAGCTTGCTTTGGCTCTTCCTCTTGATGGGAAGATTCTGCAGCATGTGCCTTGTCTTTGTTTTTGTTCTTGGGATTAAACCAGCAATCGAATGCTGAGTGTCCCTTTTGCTTGCAATGGATGCAGACGTTGTTGGTATTTCCCCAACAATTTTTCTCCAAGTGGCCGTTCTTCTTGCAGTAGCTGCATACTATAGGTGGCTTTGAGTTGCATTCATCTCTTGTTGAAGATCTGTTTGGCCTCTGCACTCCTCTGTTTTCTTCTGACAATGGATGCTTGGTCCTCGCTATCTTGAGAGTCAATATGATCTCTCATGATGACTTCATCCTTCATAGCTTTAATAGCATCGTTGAATGTCATGTTAGGCGTCCTCATGAGTAGCATCTTCATCTTGTGTTTCCAAACAGCATAGTTGCTACCATCGAATACACTTACAACTTTTGCTATAGGTTCGTTCCCATTTGATAGTCTGCAGTGCTCTAATACCACTAAAGCAAACTGGTTGTTTCCGCCTCAACTGTAGCTAGCTATATTTCGGATGCGAAAGCATGCATTGTTCTGTAACTGTCGCGTTTTTTGCAAAAATGCGAAACTTAGTGTATTTTACGCATCTAAGCTCACTTCTGCAATTGTCGCATTTTTCCAGCAAGCAAAAAAATGCGAAATAGATGAAGCTAGTGTAGTTCTGGATGTTTTAACTATAGTAGAAAATATGCAAAAAAAGGCCGAAGAGAGAGAATGCCGAAAAATGCGAAAAACCCAACAAAATTTTCCACGCTAAGTTTTTGCACATTACGAATCTACAGCTAACTTTTGATTGCCAAGTCAATATGATCCATTCATCATAACAATGGTATACACAGAAACAATACTATCATTCATGCATACATAGCAAAAAAACTGATAGAAAGATATATTGCTTCATAAATCTCTTTTAAATAAGAGCTTACAGTCTGCCGCTTATCAGCGTGCTAGTTTCTGTTTTCTATTCTGTAGTTCTATCTCACTCTCTTCTACTCTCTCTCTCATTCTCTGCACTACGTTTGCACAGACTTATATTATGTCTTTACATATTCTTCTAAGCTTTTCTTATAAAACTAATAGCCACGTTTTAGCACCTGATTAGTTACGGTTGTCTGATTCTATTGTACTTGTTTATTGCACTTGTAGGATCTAATTCGTCCCATGTGGAGGTATCTAGGGATGAAAGAAAATGAAGTTCATTTTCCAACATCTTCCGCTTGTCTGGGACTAGTTGCAGTGTCCGTACCTCGTTCTTCTTCATGGATTCGATCTCTTCGTTCATGGCTTGGGTCCATTGTTGCATGTTTTGATGTGTAGTGGTGTTAAGTTTAATTTGATGGTGAATTTAGCATTCCAGGTTTGCCTCAAAAAATGAAAGGAGGCATATACTCATGGTAATTGATAAAATGGGCTAATGAATCTGAATAAAATTGTCAGAATAAACAATGGTCATGCATGATATTCAACCTCAATATAGCCATTGACATTATAAAATTCACAATTTCTGAATAAAATGCCATTGGTACAAGTGTTGCAATTTTGGATTTAAAACCATTGTTATATAATCACAAACATTGTAAGCAAAATATGGGGCCACCTGGAGCCATTTGACTCCATTTTGTCCCAACTAAAATTTGTTCTGATCATAGCATCATAACATAAGTTGATTGTAAAATGAGATTAAATGAAATTCTAATAGAGGCATTCAAATACATACGTATATGATATATATGATTTATATTTACAGCAAATAAACTATCTCTAGCACTATTCCAAGGGGGATGGACAAATTGTGAATAAAAATTTGTGAGGTTTTATCCTTGATTTTTTTTCTTAGATAGTCATGATCAAAATTCAAGATTAGAAAATATGAATTCAGTGCAAAAACAACAAACTCAAGATCACAATTTCCAATTTGAATACTATTATAGACAAAATTAGTCAAAGTGGTTATGTGCACTTCAGCCCAATTTTACACAGCTCAAGTCTATTTGAATATTTGCGTACGGGAGGATTGCATCGACATGTGTCATGTAAAGCCAACCATCTCAACGATTCAATGCAAGAGAAGCCTAGTGTGGTCAAAAATCCGAAATGTAGACATGGACCAACCTAGACTCAAGAATTTTGTTTTCTCATCATTGCCTTCATTCGGGTCAAATATTTGAGTATGATACATAATAGCCGTCATGATGAAATTTTAAAATATGAAGCCCTCATACATAGAATGTTGAAAATACCTAGCCCTTGTAGATGGAATTACAAGATAACCTTGAAGATGAGGAGTCGGCTTGTGGGTGCCACATATTACCTAAATATGTCTGTGGGCCCCACATAATCAATCTCTAGGCCAAGCTTTTGCCATGTGACATGCATTTATGGACCATGGATGCTTGTGGCCCCACATTTTCCAGCTTTATACTAGGTTTTTGCCATGTGGCATGAACTCCTCTACCATAGGTGTTTCAAAGCCCAAATATCTAATTTATATACCAAGGTTGTTTTGCATTGTGACAAGAAATCATGGGCCATCTGTGTTTGTTGGGCCCACATACTAAATCTATGTACTAGTCTTGTGCCATGTGACATTAGCAATTTATCAAAAGGGCTATAATACATTAGCATAATTGTGTTTGTGGAGACTAAGGGATTAATAGCTAGTCCTCTAGTCTCTTGTCAATATCATGTCCTTGCAATATTGTGATGCCAAGCACACAATATGTGTTCCATATACCCCATCAAGTACAAGAGCAATTAGAGAGTCACTTTATAGTGTAGGCCGTGTCAGCCATAGGTTGCTTGTTACAAGTTAGGGCATATAATAATGAGAATGATACCAAAGAACAATTAGAACATCAAGCATGAGAAACCTATCCAGATCAATATCAGAGAGCATCACTTGATGAAGAAATATGAGAGTCAATTCCACTTTGGTTTGGTATGAGGAAATATGATAATCAATTCCACATTGATTTGGTTTCCATGTATGTACATATGAGTTCCTCAGTAAAGGATTATTTGCTTTCTAAAAGATCTAATCAGGTCATATTTACTGTAACTAAACAGTTATTAAACCTCTACTCCTATTCCTGATACCCAGAACATGTGGCTGTTTATGGATATGCTGATTTCCAAATGCTTCCAGAGCTCCACTCCTTTTGTCACAACATAACAAAGCAAACACTTTCTGCACTTTCCAACTACTTCAGAAAACTAACCTCAGCTCTATGTAAATGGAAAACTTTTCTTACTCTCAGACGACAGAAATTGTACGACTGAGCAAAGCTCGAAGTCAAGCTGGGAATATACTCTCCTGTGTACCTGTGTTATTCCAATATCCATGGACTCAGCATCCTTTCATTGAGATTATGCTGACACATTTGTTCTTATCAGAGAATCCTTGGCTAGCGCTGAGAAGGATGCCTTATTATCAATTACACAACCAACGTAAGCCTTTATTTGTCTATATACTGATTATGTCACCTTTGATTTTGAAGTCTGATTTAGATTGTCCATTGCAAGCAATTTGCTTGAAGTTTTTTAAGCAGAAATATCCAATTTGTCGTCGATAGTTGATCTTCGAGCATATCTTGGAAAGTGAATTGCTTACTGATTTATCGAAGATCCTTTGTAAGTTTAATATGCTGTTTTTATGTAATCTTGTACCGAGCCACCACTGTTGCCATTGTTAACTTATGTTCAGACAGATCGTGAAGCTGAGTCATAAATTTTGCCACTGCAGAAGCGATGCTTCGGTCTCCAGTTGGTTTTTCCCCTGACGATCTCACGTCCGTCAGATTGTCTTCTCAACGAATGCATATATTGTAGATGCTCTTGGATTGCAGGCAGTGCGGCCTCACAGTTCAAAGCAGGTTGCTTTGATAGATGTGAAGAGGCACAATTTTCTGACGCCAGTTGAGGAGACTTTCGACTTGCGCCGTTGCAGCCGCTTGCCTCAGAAACGCTGGGTGTGAACGAGGAGCAAGGATGTGCCATTGAAGTTATGATGTCTTGATCAGAGCTTTCTTTTCGGAACTCCAAGGTCATACTTGTCAATTCGTAGGCAACTAGCACATGCTGTGGAACACTCTGGCAAGGGGAAGATCAAATGCAATTTATGCATAAGAGGTTGTAAACCATTCTCAAATGTCTAAAACGATTTTCAAGTATGCTATCAAAACTACGAAGCTCCCAACGCGATCTTACCTCTAGTAACCACTGAATGTACTTGACGTTGTTGACATGCCGATTGGAATCAATATCATGCAGCCTCGGCTACAACAAAACACCATGTTTAGGATCGGTTGTCACTTGATATAAGGTGTTGACTATACTCTTTCAATGCACATCTTGTGTATAATGAGCAGTGAACAACAGGAGCAGCTTATCTGTAGAAGCAAGAGCTTACTTACCACAAGGTCTTTTTGAATGTAAAGCGGGCACTCATCCATTCTGCCAGTGGGCTGAGAAAGATCATCCTTCAGCAAGTAAGTGTCGAATAGATAGGAGGATAGCTCCTCTCTCACATCGTCAGGAATCTTTGAAATCCTCCGAGTATCCCGGTTGATAATCACCAATGAACTGTAGTTGTCAGAAGAACTTTTATCAGTAATTTCTTGCTTGCTTGCCAAGAGAACCGGCACAAATTAAGGGTTAAATACTACAAGGACCAGCATAGCTCAGCGTTAACATATGTCTTATCTCAACGACTTACATCATGACAGAACTAGTGAAGACAGCTGCAAAAGTTGCTAGAGCAAATTAGATCATGAATAGGCATAATCCAAACCTAGTTGAGCTGCAAAGGACATGACCAGAGTTATAATCCCGAACAATATAATCACGTCGGACTCCATTCTTGCCTGACCATCCCATGCATGTGTCAATCTCCACCACATCACCACTGCCAAAACCCATTTATCCCGTTAGTATAATTACAACTTGCTGAACAGACAGATGTCAAGGAATGGAATCTCCAAACAGACCAGAAAATATAGTTTGCAAAAAATCCGTGGGTAGAAGATGAGAAAGGTAGGCATACGAAAGAGGGTAGCAGTCCACTTGGATGTGCAGTCTGGTGATGACCCAAATGAGCCTGTGCTTCATCATGGCGTGAGAGCTTCCCATGGCATCACCCATGGAATCGAAAATGCCGCTTGCATGGTTCAGAGCAATCTCCTGTGCCAACACAATCAACAGAACAATCGTCAATTCCTCCTCTCCTCCATCAAAAGAAACTGTCTACTACACCAAAACAAGAAGCACAAAGAAGAACAACAAGAAGAAGAAGCACAAAGAAGAAGAAAAAGACGCAGAAAATTCTATACTAATTAATTGTTGCTTTGCATTTACACTCATTTAATAATTCTTTTGACTTTTCTACTAGATGAGAAAAGTCCTATTAAAGTCTCTAGATGAATAAATAAAGACGCTACCAGTTAGGCATGCATATAAATTGAAAAAAGAAAAAAGATCATATATCCCACTGGATTCGTTCAAAGGCTTCAAAGCTTATCTGTAATTTATGGAAAGAGACTAACATGACAATCTGGGATTATATTTGATGGACTTTTATAGCTGCTTAGGGCCTAATTATAGAGTGCCTATGAGACATAGCCAAGGGGATCAGATCATATATCCCACTGCATTCGTTCAAAGCTTATTTGTTTATGGAAAGAGACTAACGCTTGAAACACTTGATAAAGGGTGATTCACTGTGTAGCAACTTAGTCTTCAATAATGTGATGACTATCCAATGGCCACCCAATTTTGGAGCTTGGAACACTGATCAATATGACAATCTGGGACTTTATTTGATGGACTTTCTTAGCTGCTTAGGGCCTAATTATAGAGTGCCTATGAGACATAGCCAAGGGGGAAATTTGATTAAGTACATTACCATATATTCCACCGAAGCTTAAGGATAAAAAATTGGCCAGTGGATAACCACCCCAACATTACATTTAGGTTGTGCCTCCTTTGCCCTTTCTTATAAGCTATGTTGTTAGTAGAAATTAATAGCAAACAAAGCTCAATAATATGCAAATGTGTGCAGATTTGTCTTGTCAAACTTTTTCTTTTTTTCTTGCATTTTTAAGGAGGAGTATTCACAATGTTTACGGAAGCCAAAGCTGATTCCATAAATCATCAACGAATGCCCCAAAAAGAGTATGTCATATCAACACATAAACTGGGAGAAGAGCAAGTTGGTGACCTTATTTATCTCTTCAGAAGACAGTCCATGGTCACCTCTTACAAACTCTTAACAATTATAAGATGTCTAACGGGCCTTTCAAATTGGTGTCCAACTTACATATAAGCCTGAAGCTTTGAAAGAAACGCAATGTATCTCGCTATAATTAATCACATGTCGGAAACACAATAAAACTAAATTGAGTAATTTATGACACAAGCAATGCATAATGTTGTTAGAATTTAACTTTAGATTGTTGTTTGGAAAGCAATGCTAGAACATATATATAAATGCCATGTCATTCATAAAATTCCAGTCATTCGTCATTGTCGTAAACTAAGCATGATCAAATACCTCAAGCATGTTTTCCAAAGGCTTTCTGATCTTAACCTTTCACCTCTTTAGTGCTGTAACTAATGCCAATTTGTTCCTTGACAAAAGACATAATAATCAATCCTTGGAATGTCATCATGCAAAATGAGCTGCTGCTGCAAACATATCATGAATTCTACAATGCAAAGTCATTGAGATCAATGGAACGGTTACAAGTTTTATCTTATTGATGTAGGTTTTTTACTGAGTTGAAAACCTAGCCTGTTACATATTTGTAATGTATCCAAAGATGTACCTAATCATCTAAACTACTGAAAGCTGAATCCATGAAAACTAGTTCATGGAGCACAGGATAACGATGATCTGAAAGAGAGGAAGCAAAGGTGATGATTTTATTTTAGAAAATCGTATCAATGTTGGTTTCAAACTTCGAGCATACCTGAAAAAGGTTTGCAAACGTCTCGATTGAAGCCATCTTGTCGAATCCAACCTCATAGGATCGTATCACAAACATCTGCCTGTAAACTGAGTTATCCTTTAGAAAACTTCCTCTTAAAGTCTCCACCAGTAGCTTCCTCTTCTTGGTGATCTCATTCGCCATTTCTTCCGCACTCTTTGTAACGTCATGGATCTTCTTTTCCAACGTTTTTGTTCCGGCCAAGATCAAGGGGATGGCATTCCTGAGAGCTTTTGTGAAGAAAGGGATAGATTCAGCCACACCATGAGCTCCGTTGAGTTTCTCTTCAGAAATGTTGGCAGCACCATTAAGCTTTGATCCATAGCTTGTAGAATCATTTGTTTTCAAAGCCTGATTAGTGACTGTCACGCTCTTTCTTGAGAGCTCCGTTTCTGACTTCTTCGTTAGCCTTTTTTGTGCAAACATATCCTTCCGTAGGAAGATTGATGATGGAGCAAACTTTGGCTTCGCATTCTCATCATCAACTTTCCTACCCTGATATGCAGTTGGAGCAGTCACCTTGAGGTTCACTCTGGGGAGCACGGCTAGCTGCATGATTGGTTTGGAGGTAAATTTCAAAGTCAAGCCTCTAACTGATTCCTTCCTATAATGTAGTACTCAAGGATACACCTAAGGTTTTGCAACAAGATTTACGTGGATACAAGAGTTGAAACTAATGCGTTCACTTTTACATGTAGGTGCAGATCTGATTTCTGGCACATCTTCCACTTCTATTTTAGTTAGATAAGTGCATGAAGCTTGCTCCTTCGAAGCTAACCTTCATCAGGACAACCTTTTAGCACTCGTGCGCAATGATCTCAGACTTAGAGCCGTTGCAGTTTCAGCAAATACCTGAACTACGCAAGCTAGCCTTCATGAGGCGTGCCCACAATGCACAATCTCAAAGCTAGAAAAACCTATAGGAACTAAATTTGCAGCTCAGAGATTCAAATAAATGCTGCAATTTTACTCGGCTGAGAGGACACAATGCTCCTTGTGGAAGGCAACAGTCAGGTATGCTCTGCTGAAAACAAGACCACTGCAACTGTGCATGCTAGAATGCCCTTCTATCCTACTGGAATTCACTCTTCTGTTCCGCGCCTCAGAAGATTGCTCTCAATTCCATTCTTCCAGCACCTGCGCTTTACAGACCACAAAGTGCTGAAGTGTATGGGTAGCCAATTGCTTTATACGACCACCATCAAGGGTGAAAGAACTACGTGCTGGTAGAGTGCTCCTCCCGGACAAACCTAGTGGGACTCCCAAATTCTGCTACAAATGCAAAAGATTATAAAATGTAGGGCACACGTGAATGCGATCAAGTTGGACGTCGTGCAGACTATTATTCTCTGTGATTCCAAAAGCATACAGATCTCTTCAAAGAATGGGTACAAGAGTCAGTTGCTGTTTCGTGGGTACGGTTACGTGTTGGTATGAGCAATGGCGCCGTAATAGAGAATAATTTCTGTGTATACAAAATATTGTCAACGTGGCTGGAATGGCGTACAAAAGAGAATCATCCTCAACTCTATTGTTGTAGTTTATTGATGTTGGAACACAATGGCATTGTAATCAGGCTCCTTTTACCTATTTGGCATGTTCCCTTTTAACTTGACAAGTATACATATTACGGCCAACACTAGAGCAAGGAGCTAGATCAGCAGCTGAGGTAGACAGAGATTTCAGCTGGGCAAATGCTCAGCCATTGCACGTCTTACAGAAATAGCTGTATCCTCAGTTTAGGTAACAATTTGACTTGAGGCACCCATCTTACTCTTGCAGTAATTAAACATAGCAGTTTGCACAGCTGATCTTAACTAGTACTGTTGGTTAACGCTAACGAAGAAAAGATATTTTCCGAGCCATTGAGCACCACTCGCTAGCTTGTCCTGTCATAGCTATTACCTCGTGCTTTCTGAACTATGGAACTAGCAAAGAGTCTTAACCTACGAAAAATCTGCACCGAATTGCGGCATTCGAACGATGTCGCACGAAATGCTGCAGTTAATTAGATGGTTATACTCAGTGATCCGCCTATGGCAGAGTACAAGAATAGGCTTACATTCACGTAGTCAGCCGCATTGTTTGAATTTTGTGTGCTGATTGGTCTTCTAATTTCAAGGTAACTGAGATCATATTTTCACTGCTCAGAAAAGACCGCGCACCATCAAAGCATAAAATAGACATGTGCGCACTACAGAAAGGGTACCAAATTTAAAAATGATTTGTTATTCCGAGTGTTGTAGGTTCTTGAAATCCACGTGTTTTACCGGCCTTACTTGATTATACCAACTTCAAATATCTGGACTTTTATGGGACCTATCTTCAAATGCCCTGGTACCTGATTATTGTTGCCAGTAAGACACCCTCCCGCACTAAAAGAAAACAAACAAACAGACTAACTAACAATAAAACTCTCTGGGGGCTTCATCCTATTCTTTGAAAGGTTCACTTTCAAACTTTGTGTAGAAAATTCTTGTGTTGAATTGATTTACCATGAGCTGATTGAGGCACTTACGGCTTCATATGAGAGATGCTGACGCTGAATGATTTGGTGTGAAGTAATATGAATCACTTTGGATGTTATGTCAATGTGCTTAAAATCAGATGTCTTGTTTGTTTTGATTCCCTTAGCGGCCTATAATTTAAGGAGTAATGTTGTGATCAGTAACAGTGTTTGCATCTTTGCTGGTTATATCACTATAGCTGACTATGAGAATAGAATTTAACTTTTAATCACTTACATGGTTAGTAAGTTTTGCTGATTATATCATTGTTGAGATTTTTCTGAGATGGTGACTAGGACTTTGTTACTATTTCTGCTAGTGTTCAGCATGATTTTGTCCTTAGACAGCTGATTATGGCTTTTTGTAGAAGGAAAAATCTAAAAAATTCAAAAGCACTCTCACGTCTTAGTACTATAATTATAGTATAAAAAAACAAGAAGCCATGGTGTGAGGAGGAGTTAGAGACGCTCGAGCGATGGCGTCGAAGGTGGAGATCAGAGACAATGCGAGGAGCGGCGGCTTGAAGTGGTCAGAGACGGTATCTACATGTGGCATCCGAAGGCGGTGCCACTGCGTCCGGTTGCGCAGTGGCTCCAAGAGCTCGTTCCAGACGCAGTGGCGCGTCTCCTGCCGGCCGCATGCCCCCCAAATGACTCGTTCTCTGTTTTTTTGTTTATTTCTTCTTTTGCGATCTCGTAGTTCTTCTAAATCCAGTTTCACGTTGTAGGGAATATTGTTTGGGGTGGGGGTTTAGATGCTAAACCATCATTTTTGTTTCTTTTTTTAGGCCCCATGTTGGACCTCTTAGCTTTGCCCATAGCACCATGGTAAGCTATTGTGATCTTGGACCTATTTTAGTTTTGTTATGGTAGCATTGAGCTATTGCAATATCGAACCTATTTTTAGATTTGGCATTGTAGCTATAAGTTATCACAACGATTTGATGAAAGTTGAAATGTCTCTTTTATGGGAGTTAGAGCATGAAAATGAGTTTTTCTTTTTAAAATTTTTTAATTCATGTTTTCTTTTTCAATGATTTGAATGCATAAGGCAAAGACTCTCATGATGTATCGACCGCCTTGTTTTCGTTGCCAAGAAAGTATATTTAGACCGTCATTGAGGGTCCATGGAGGCCCTCCCCTCATTGTTCATGATGGTGACGGTATCATGATTCCATTGCTCACTAGATGAGTTTGAGGTCCTACTTGCTCCCCGTGATTGGATGTCCTCTGAGTGCTTGTAAAAGAGATTCAAGGCAATCTTATAAATAACCTATAATGCCTTAATGAAAGCAATACAACATAAGAACAAAACCTCAAAATTTGAAATTTTTTACTAGAAAGACTTTATTTGTTATAAAATAAGGCATGCAAACTTTTAAACTAATCGATGAATTATTGATTTTACCAATTGGGTTGTAAGACTTTATGGGTTTGTGCAAGCGATGTTAAACTCTCATTTCATATTTCCATAGTGTAAATTTTTAGAAAACTTAAACAATATCCATCTCGTTTTTTTTTTTTCTAATCACGAGTGGATGGATTTGATCTTCCTCACATGACTAATTTGAAGAACATGGGCTAAATTTTAGAGTAACTATGCTACAAAGACATAACAATAGTTTCTTGTATGTTATCTTTTGTGTAGCCAGTGGTAGTCTTAATTCTTTACCTCAAGGAAACAAAAGTAGGTCATCATGAACACACCACTCAATGAAGGACTAATGAGGGCAGAAAGGTTGTCTTTCAAAAATTACTTGATGATATAAAATTTTTGGAGAATGCCATAACCTACTCTATATGAACAAATGCATGCAATAGTAAATAACCAAGCTTCTCTTTGCCAACCTTTTGATACTTTTTCTCATCCCCATGCAACAAGAATGCTCTCGTCATTTTATTAATGAGCTACTAAAATAAGGCATTATATTTCTTCTCTCATTAGACAAACAATTTGCAGTAAATACGTCTGAAATGTATTATGTTTGAAGATGTTAGTGAGCGGTTGTTTGAAAAGTCGATCAACATTTTCAGTTCCTTAAGTTGAAATTGTAATCAGAGATTGACTATGAGATAATTGATGTAAAAATTTTGTTCTCCAGTTCTATTACAAAGGTTGAATAATCGCAATATTCAAACATTAGCATTCAAAAGATGTTATATGGATTACAGTGAAAGTGTTGACTCTCAGCAAATGACCAATTAAAAGAAAATACAAAAAAACGCAAACTAGAAGTTTTGACACCAGGTAGTGGTGCTAGTAAAAGACGTATGAGATTGACGAAAGAGCTCTTGAATAACATGGTTGAAGAAAATTTTAATAGAGCGAATTATATGAAACATTTCATGAAGGGTTAAAATTTAATGCAGATTGTGGAAAATGACATGAGAAATTTACTTCGTTTAAAAATTGCAAGAAGACTTGCTACCAAGTTCAAGCCAAATCCAATGCTAAAGAGATAGTTTATGCTGTGATCAAGGTGGTGTGAGTCGAAAAGGTTATAGAGCATTAAAAAAATTTATGAAAAAATCTAACCAAAAGGGATTGAAATGACATCAAATATTACATGTTTACAAATTGCTTCAATCTATGAAACGGGATTGCAACTCATTTTTATAGAATAAAGTAGGTGAATTCTTCCATATTGAGAATACTTTTTTGTTGAAAGATATGGCTTTCTTTCAAAAAAATTGATTAGAAACATTGAAAACCTTCACTGGGATTCTATTTTGGGGATTAACCTTCACCGAGTTTTCTAAGAGTTTATCTATATCAAATAAAGCTATAATAGGTCATGCGAAGATTGGTTGCAACAATTTTAAAATGCCATCAATGTTTTGGAAGGACTAAGTTTATGTTAAATTTCACCTCGATACTTTTCCATTTGTTGAGGTGTTTGGTTCTCAAATGAGTGGTCGGTTGGATGTTGTGGAGAGTACGGAAGGTTACTCATATGAAGCTAAATTCCTTCGACTGAACTTGTAGATATGTATGTCCCATCACTCGTAAAGCACTATCAAAAAAATTCGTGTGTATTTAGAAGACCTGTTATATGGCATAATTTGACAGCTGCCAGTAAAACTTGCATAACACATCAAAGGAACCTTACATCTGTGTAAGGGCCCTCCTCAGAGACTATTTTACCACAAAGGTAAATTGGGAAATTTTTACCAACTATAGAAAATTTTACCTTGCATTTTTTACCAATTCTAAAAGATTCTTACATCACAAAATTACTGGGAAGGCTGTTCAGAATTACATAAATAATTTGTTTCTTGCTGAGTTTCTCTCCACCATCTTCTAACTACGACACCATGTTAGTAATTTGCTGCAGATAGCTATTCATGGACCTCCATTCCAGTCATCTTGAGGTTGAATAGCTTAATATTCATCATCAACATCATAAGTGCAGCTGTATCTTTCATCTGGCATTGCTTCTTCAAGAGATCCCATGCTTCCTTGGCCGACTCCAGCTTGCTTATTTCGAGTGCAACATGTCCGCCCCTCTACAGCCATTAGAAAGAAAAACAACCATTGGAAAATGGCAGCCATCCATCGCCCCTCCATTGCCCTGCACCCTACAGAAAATTGGCGGTGAAAACCTCACGAACAGTAAAAAGAACGAGTCCAAAAACTTAAACTTCTACGTTGAGTAAAAACGTGGGTTAAAAAATTTTGATAGTGACTTTACGACGAGGAAGGCCCTTGCCCGAGGGCCTTCCCCGATTTAAGGCCCTGGTGCCAGCCTCGGATCCAAGGGCCTTAAATCGGACGGGGCCTTCCCGTATACGTAATGGATTCTTTGTGCTGATTACGCCCAGTTTTTGGGCATTTTAAAAAGCATAAAATGTCACTAAATTTAGGCTCCGGGACTCGCCCAAATTTTTTTGAAAATCCTTACCGGGCAGAATGGCCTATGCCCGGCTCCTTCCATAATACTTTAATTTCCTTCCTTCAGAAGAAGTTTTTTTTGGCAGTGATATTGCCTTTTCCACCTTTTTGGAATTTGAACCTCTATACCAAATCTACCGATGATTAAACTATCGTTCTTTGGAGCTTCTTTCTGAGACGTATCTGGAGTTACCGCTTCGTTCGCGGTTTATTAGCTGGAACTGAGAGTTTGAGTGCACGCCATTGTTCTATCTAGTCCAAGAAGCAATTAGCCACAGGCCTCAAAAAGCTAGGACAACAAGAGTTACACTGATGTCGCTTACGCTAACTATGTCTTAAGATCTTTGTGTAGTGGAAGAGAGCTTCCTAACTGCATCATCCGTGAAGTAATTGACTATTGGAAATCCAACATCTTTGAGCGTCTGAGAGACAACGCTTGCAGCATACCATGAGGGCATAAGGCGTGCTTCTGGTAGCTCTTCAAGGCTTACAAATGATCCGGGCAGAAAATGAGTAATATAGTCACGATTTTGTGTTTAAGTGGAAGACTTTCCCACACTCCATACAAAGCGAGTATTGAACAACCTTCAAAACAAAAAACAATTTTGTAGTACACAGAACTATCTATATATCATGAATACCTATTGAACTCCATCGCCACCTTGCTTGCCTTGTAGAAGACCATATCCATCTTGGACAATATCATTGTTGTCGTATGGATCATCTGTGCCTTGGAGAAAACTACTTCTACCACCTGCAATTATATCCTTGCCGTGTTATAAATAATGAGATGCGTGGCATTTGCAAGCTACAATGCACGTGGAAGGCTAGCAAAAATATCAAAAGCATGTCATTGGAAGGCAAACTTAAGTTTGCCCTTCCATTAGAAAGGTAACTTTAAAAAATCAAATGTCAAAAATTCTAAAAAATTTATGGTAAAGAATAACAAGATTATGAATATATGTGGTTGATAGGTCATGCACTTTTTGTTTGAAAGCTACCCTTCAAATATACATGTCATGTGAAAGGTAAAGAAAGAAGAAGCCCATCACACTGAAAGGTAGGGGTGCATGTCAAATTCTAGGCCTGGATCTATGACGAGTTTCTAGTACAAGCCAAAACCCTCCCTTATTGTGAGCTTGAGGAAAGTAAGTGGTTCACTCTTAGCCAACTTGATAATCCATCCTTAGGCACAAACTTGAGAATTAAAATGTGTTAGAGGCATCTATAGGTATCTAAATAAATGTGACCGGACCGGTCGGTACATAAACCTTGAGTCACGTGTAGCTTCATTGATGTTTTTTCACGTCAATCTCTTTGACATGTATACATGTCATTCATTTTCATTCAATACACATTAAGAAAGTTATTGAGTGCTCTCTCTCTCTCTCTCTCTCTCTCTCTCTCTCTCTCTCTCTCTCTCTCTCTCTCTCTCTCTCTCTCTCTCTCTCTCTCTCTCTTGTATTAGAGCAAGGTGAAGAATAAAAGAGTTGTTGCTTTATTATGTTTCTCGAAGTTTTTCAATGCACACAAAGTCAAATCAGAACATAAACTGTATTGTGTGTAGCAAGCCTAGGTGATCCAAAAAAAAACTTTCCATGGCACCATCCAAGGACATAAATGGATCTATTCAAGTGGTTTAACATGTACTGAGATCAATAATCATAAGCAAATCATGTCTTAAATATATCAACATATAAATAATTACTGCTGTGAGTAAATTCGTGAATGCTTACATTATATAGAAATGTATTATAGACAATTTTAGGTAAGTTAATAAATCTATTAGCCTTCGTCGGTAATGTAAAGCAATAGTCATGTAGTTTTAATAATGCAGTTTCAGGTCACTTACCTTCACTATGTATATGGGCATTCAACACATGATGTTCATTTTCATTCAATACACATAGAGATAGTTACAAAATGTCTCTCTCTCTCTCTCTCTCTCTCTCTCTCTCTCTCTCTCTCTCTCTCTCTCTCTCTCTCTCTCTCTCTCTCTCTCTCTCTCTCTCTCTCTCTCTCTCTCTCTCTCTCTCTCTCTCTCTCTCTCTCTCTCTCTCTCTCTCTCTCTCTCTCTCTCTCTCTCTCTCTCTCTCTCTCTCTCTCTCTCTACACCACAACTTACATTCTTTGATAAGCATCATGTTGTAATCTTGCCCATAAACTAAAAACAACAAGAATAATTTATATTGTTATCGATTTAGCTAATACATGTTAAAAAAATTTATTTTAGGACCATAAATAGATTTTCAATTGATCCACAAGAGGTGTTGGATGCTAGTTCTATTGATCTTTCATAATTCTATTGATTAGATCTTGATCTATATCAACAACATGCAATTAACAAGCAAGAACAACAATTAAATGATCAATTAAGTGGATGGGCAGCTTCACACATGTGAAAACTCATTTCCTATAAGAATAATATCATCAAGGTATAAAACCAAAATAATGATATTTCCATCATTACATTTGACATACAATGAAGGCTCATAAGAGCTTATCACAAAACCAATAGATTTGAGATAGATATGCAACCTAGAGTACCAAGCTCTAGGTGCTTGCTTGTGTCCATAGAGACTCTTCTTCAAGAGGCACACTTCGTCTTCGTCTCCTTCCTTGATAAAGCCCTCGAGTTGCCACAGGTAGATCTCTTCTTTCAAGAATCCATTTAAGAAAGCATTAGTCACATCAAGTTGGAAAATTTCCCATTTGAAAGAAGTAGCAAGACAAATAATCAATCTAATGGTGACAAGCTTAGCAATAGGAGAAAAGGTTTCATCCGAAATCTATGCATTTAGTTTGCAAAAATCCTTTTTCCACAAGCCTTGCTTTGTAGTTATTAATGGATCCATCTTGATTGTACTTCAATCTAAATATCCACTTACAAGAAAGTGGCTTATTCCCAACTGGGGAAGATTTACAAGCTCCCAAGTTTGATTTTCCATTAGTGCATCAAACTCAACTTACATAGCATTTTTCCAAGATTGTGACTTTATAGCATTTTCAAAACAAGATGGTTCTTCAAGCATAGTAGTCAACAAAGTGTAGGAAGTAAGAGGATGAGAATGTTCCCTTTTTTGCCCTTCTCAATATAGGTGAGCCTTGATGGCTCGGCCTTGTGCCTTGTAGATCTTCTTGGCACTCTTGGATCTTAAAATAGATCCTAAAGGTCTAATTCATCTTCTTGAAGTTCCTCCTTGGCCTTTGCAAGATCTTTGAGAACATGAGAGTTAGATTAAATCTCTGTCACTTTGGCATTTATTTGATTCATCAAAGAGAACATCTCTACTTATTTTAACTTTCTTAGAGATAGGATCATAAATCCTATATCCCTCGCTACATTCACTATAGCCAACAAAGATGCCTTTAAATGAAGTGGCATCTTCCTTCTTTGTGAACATAACAAGTACATCCGAGAGCTTTCAAATTTTTAGATTTGGCTTTTTGCCATACAAAGCTTCAATGGATGTGATTCCACCAATGGCACTATTAGGAAGCCTATTACATAAAAAAATTGGCACAAGTAATGGCTTCTCCCCAAAATGAAAAAGGAAGAGAGGCATACAATATTAATGCTCTATTGATATCATGCAATGCACAAAATTGCAACACAAATGGTGAAAACAACATGGATTTGCCTCAAAATCAAGATCACTCATCATTTTTGTTATTTGCAAAGGTGATCTATATATAAATCAAGTAGAATTCAACTTGATATGTTGACTCAGTAGGTTTGGCACGTGTGGAAATGCCGCATCATCTTCAAATCCACCAATTAATTGCTAAATAAGTACCCACCTCCTTGATTCCTAAATTGATGCCATTGCCTCACATTGATTTTCCTTTATTTGAGAAAATTTTCCTAACTTCTAGGAACTTCCACAATCAAATCCTATGATCATCTACTAGTATTTTTTTGATATGTACACATGTGGGAACAGTCCCTCACACGTGGAAAATAATCATTATTCACAAGGGTGTGCTTGATCAATGTTTACAGATTCCACTGAATCTGTGAACACGGTTCTTTTTCGTTCGTTCTTCTTCTTTTGTTACTTCCGCTGGTTAAAGTTCTTTACGGTTTGGTCTTCTTGTTAGAACGGTTTCCAAACAGAAGTGTTTTGCAGATTACAATGTGTATTCCCAGCCTGTCAGTGGGGAGAGACGGATATGTTACTCAGCTACATGCATATACAAGCCATGCAACCAGTCCTAGCTCAGTATAGATCAACGTTCTGAATCAGGGAGCAAATCTACAATCTTTCTACCAAAATCAGGGAACAAAGCAATGACAAGATTAAGCTACTCAGCAAGAAACAAGAAACAAGAAAACTAGTTTCCTAACATCACTCTAGCAGCCCAAGGATCAAGAAACACCCATTTCTTGATGCTTGGAATGCCCAAGAACAATCAAGGATAGGATTGTTAGAAGATATGCAAATCAAATCCACAAACTCAGCCTCTATTCTTCAACTAGTGGTTGGTAACCTTTTGTAGAAAGTTTTACACCTTTCTGCAAGAATAACAGTTCTTTGAGAGGAACCTTCACCTGAACCTTCGCCAGAGTCACAATAAGTCATACTATTTTTGGTAATCAATAAGTTGGGTAATCAAGGTCGGTTGTTATATTGAGCTATTTTTGCAAAATAGTGTTCTATTTTGCAAAAATAATAGTATCACTCTTGATCCTTCATCTGAACCTTCGCTGATTTATCTGAGGTTTCCAAATATAGCAATCCACCATTTTTGAGTTTGTGGCGAAGGTTAGATCCATATGGATTATCCAAAAAGTCTATCTTAATCCTCGCCAAGCTGCAAAAAGTTATTGTAAAAAGAACTTTCATCAGTTCTACCCTGGCATCATCATTATCAGATATACCACTGTCAATCAAACGAACGTTAGTTTTTCTAGATTTGATAGGAACAACCAAGTAAGTGATTTTTTTTATCCAAAAGAACCCTCGCCGAGTCAACCTTTGCCTAGGGAATCTTTGCTAGTACTATTTGTGAGTTCTGATCTATCTTGATCTTCACCTTTGACTTGGTTCTTTTTTAATGCAACACCTTTGTCGTTGGATTTGCTCTTGATCTTGATAAAAAGAGCCTTGTCATCTCCATCATTGAGAGAGAGCATTTCCATCCTTGACTCAATGTGTGTTCTCCTACTCTCCTCGGCCATGCCAAACTCCTTGGAGATCTTCAAGTGAGGGCAACTTGCCCATGATTGCATAGCCTTTTACCAAGTTAGCAAAATCCACACTTAAACCATTCAAGATTAGTTGAACAAGTTCACTTTCCTTAATGGAATCTCCTATGTAAGGAAGCTTTTTGTTTAAGTGCTTAACTCTCAACACATATGAATGTCCACTCTCTCCTTTAGCTTGAAAACATTGAAGGATTTGATTCTTCAAGGATAGCAACCTTGAAGTATTCTTAGATTTATATATCTTTTGAAGAGTTTCCCATGCTTCTTGAGCCGAGGTGTAAGCACCTACCTCCTTAAGAAGCTCATTAGCTACATTCATTTTTATACAATGGAGAGCAACCTTGCACCTCCTTTTGTATTTTGTAGCTTCGTGAGGGTGAATAGGCTCATCCTCTTCACCACTCACTATATCCATTAGATCTTGTAAAATAAGAATTGATTCCATTCTTAGCTTCCAAATTGAATAATTAGAAGCATTCAATCTATCATGTGAATCCAAAAGATATGCATTCATTGAAGCCAGATCTTTAAGCATGATCTTGATCACAAGAATAGATGCAAAGTAGAAATGATTGAAAGACTAGTTATCCCATTACCTAGGGACTTGAGAAAGATCAAAACTTGACCTCTCAATAAGATCCTACCTGATCTTAAGCCAAATCAAATCTATTAATGTTCACAAGAATGAAAACTAGCTTGAATTTGCTGGATCTAGAATTGCCTCCTCCTTGATCTCGACTTCATAAGGATATAGGATTCACCTAACCTGAACCAAAAGGAATCATATGCACATAAATGCCTCTTCAAATCATTCCTACAAGAAAGCTAGGATGCCTCCACCTACAAGTAAGGATCTGCAAGCCTCCAAGGATCTCTCCTCCACCTGTGTCCCTACTCTTTAAACACAAAGATAGATAACAAGCTGGCCTCAAGTATTCACCACCCAACCATAGCTAGATCCAAGCTCCAAGCAAGACCTATCTAGCACCCCCTTGCTAACCATAAACAAATCACAAGAATACCACAACAGACTATAGCATACTCAAGATCCAAACCCAACTTATGTCCCATACCATAAGCAAGTTCCAAACCCTAAGCATACTACAACACTCCATAGCATACTCAAGATCCAAACCCTACCTATGTCCCATACCATAAGCAAGATCCAGATCCTAAGCATACTACACACAAGAAAACACTCTACACACTAGTAGCAACACTAGAGCATAAGCAAAGCAAACAAGAGAGATCTCTCCCCCCCCAATGGGCGCCCTACTACTCTCATATAGATGGCCCATGGTCCCCTCTAGTGCACTATGGATTTTCAAAACTCGTGGAAGATCTTCTTTATTCACTCAAGAGCAATTGACAATACAATCAAAGCTCCCTCACAAGAGAGGGGGCCCTTTAAATAAGCAAGAAGGCTGCCCATGTGGAGTCCAAGTGGCAATTCCACTAATTTGGAAAATACAAGTGGAATTTGCCCTTCCACTAGAGGTCACCATCAAAAGGTGGCTCACTCTAGATTATTTAAGGGGTCTACACTTATTTACAATATTACTAGCTCCTACATAGTCATTCCTTCTCTGGGATTCACCATGTAGGCTCACATGAATAATCATTGTCACCCTAGCTAGTAATCCTCGGCTCTCATGCTCGGCTCTCAGCTTCCTCTGTTCTCCTCCTTCTGAGACCTCCTCGGTCATAGGTGAGAGATAATCTATGTCTTCAGCTTGGCTCAGCATTTGGGGATTCCCTGGAATCTGCTAGCATTATCCACCCCTAATCTGTTGCAGGACCCACTGCAACACAGGTGATGTCGTTCTGCTCGGCACTTGGAAAAGCGTGGATCTTTGTTCACTTCTGTAAAACCAGGTGCTTATTATCCGCAAAATTGTTTCTCAAAAATGAAGGTCTCTCAATGGACGCTACATTCTAACCCTCTTGAGAACCTCTTGCGAGTCCTGCTCGCCTCATTGTCTTGTCGTTTGTTTTCGCTCGCCCATCTTTCGCCCCAGGGCTTCAAATACTTGGAAGCGGAGCTTACTTCCGTAGTTTAATGGCCACAAGTACTCTCATATCTTTTCAATGAAGCCCATCTCCTGCCAGTCTTCCACCATGGTGACGTATCATGATGACATGAAGGCCGCTCTGTAGTATAGCCGGGCCATCATCTCATGGTCTTCCTCTGACTGGAGGGCTACGTTGGGATCGATCTTAATCGGATCCAAACCACGATCCAAAAAATATTTTTGATACATTAGAAAGGCCATGGATTGGCAGTATTCAACACTTTATTGCATGCATAGATCGGCACCTGTCTTGTATTTGTGCCCGAAATCAAATAACTGTAGCCTCAGGTCATCCGGGGAGATTCTCTTTGAAATTCTCGGAATCACTGGCCAGTTCACCAACTCGACCCAGTGGCTTTTCTTCTGACCATGGATCTATTCACTTCCATGTCAGTGCCTTCAGGTACTCTTGGAGCCACCTGCTATCCTTTAGGATCTTGTTTCGCCATTCCAGTTGTGGTTGTAATGCCGTAATGATCTCAGCCTTGGTGGAGTATTGGCTTTGATCTATCTCCTCTTTGTCTCCCCTCATGTTGGGAGGGTATTTCCTTTTGAATTTCTCTAACTCTTTTGTATCAACCATCTTGCTCTTGGGCTTGGTAGGAGAAGTTGCCCTACGTGGTTGTGGTGGCCTTGCCAGGTAATCATCCAAGGCCTTTGTGCCCGTATCTTTTTCCTTGGCTCGCTCGCTCATTGATGGCTCAACTGCGCCCGTGTGTTGCTTGGGTGAGAATCTTCTTGTTTCTGGTGGATTTGCCAGGAAGTCGTCATTACCCCCAATGTTGGTGTTAACTTCTGGGAGGTCAGGGATGGATTGATATGGAGAGAGAGGTGCAGGAATGATAGGTTTAGGAGGAGCTGGGTTTAACAAATTATACACCGCACCGGGGGAACGGAGTTGTTGAAGGAACTCGTCCCGTCGGGCTTTGTATGTGTCAACTGGACCTTTTGATTGGCCCATTATTCTGCTAGGAGGTGGTGGAGAAAGGGAAGATGAAAAAATAGGGTAAGTTGGAATGAATGTTTCAAAAAAATTAAAAATGGAATAGGATGAGGGGTTAAAAGTGGTAGGGGGAAGGAAAAAAGCTCTGGAAGTAGCTTTGGCTCTTTGGTTACCCAATCTCGAGCTACCATCTGATGGTCGGGTTTGTCTGTCCTTATTTCTTGTTCCGTCATCTCCATCATCGTCCCGTGGTTTCTACGAATGAGCGCCTGCCTGGGCCTTGCACGTCGTGTCCCACAACTGGTTCACCTTGTCCAAGACTTGTTGCAGGGCCTTTGTTGTATCTTCTAGCTGCTTCTGGGACTCCAGGATGATTTTTTCCTGCTTGGCCACAATATTCTCAAAATTTCTTTTCTCGGCTTTCTGTTCTTGGATTAGTCGCACGTACTTCTCCATCCGGATGGCTGAGGCCTGTGGGGCCTAGAATTGTATGTCCTCAAGCTTAACTAGAGGGGCATCAACTGTCATTGCACTCGACGATCCGTCTCGTACTTGATCGATCTGGACCATCTGGTGCTTCAGTTGCTGCTGGACCTCTTTCAAAGTGGTCATAGATCTGATTTCTTCTGTCTCTTTTTCCTTCTCTTTGGCCAGCCTTTGTTGTTGCACAATTTCTTGGTCCTGGCACTGAACTTTGTTCTTGAGCATTTGATGCTGGCTTACCAACCAATGCATATGGTAGCTTGCTTCAGATAGGCCGATCATTGAGCGCTTAGCTGCTTCGGAGAGCTTCTCAGGGTTAGTGAGGGTTGGGTACTGATCAGGGGTGTGAGCTGGTGAAGCTAATCCAAAAAATAGGCATTGTGTAGGAGATGAAGATGGAGGTGGAGGGAGTGGAGGAATAATGTTAGTAGCAATGGTAGTTGTTGTGGTGGTGGTGGAGTGATGAAATCAAATCAGATCTTTCCAATGCTTTTGACATGAGCAATCTAGGATTAATGCACTATTGTCTTGGCATTGAAGCAGAAGGAAGAGGTTGTCTTTCTTACACAAAGCAAGTATGCATGAGATTTGCTTTATAAGTTCAATATGCAGGATTGTAAGCCTTTGAGTACACCGATGGATGTCAACATGAAGCTTACTACATATGATGAATCTGAGAAAGTAGATGCTTACTTGTATAGGCAGTTGGTGGGTAGTTTGATCTATTTGACATACACACGACCTGATATTTCTTATGCTGTTGGTGTTGTTAGTCGATTTATGCAAAATCCTAGTCAAGCACACTGGAAGTCTGCTAAACGTATTCTCAGGTACATTCGAGGGACGTTGAATTTTGGTTTGAAGTATGATCAGCCTAAAGCACCAATGTTGGTAGGTTACACAGATGCTGATTGGGCAGGTAATATTGATGATAGAAGATCTACCAGTGGTCATACGTTCAGTTACGGTACAGCTGCAGTTTCATGGAGCAACAAAAAGCAACCTACAGTAGTCTTATCTTCGACGGAAGCTGAATATCGTGCACTCAGCAATGCTACACAGGAAGCAGTATGGCTACAAAGATTGCTTGTTGATTTAGGTCAATCACAGGTGGACGCGACTACTATTTCTTGCGACAACCAAAGCTGCATTCACCTTGCCAAAAATCCAGTTCTACATGCTCGAACCAAGCACATCGAAATACATTATCACTTTGTTCAAGAGAAATGATAGAACCATTGATCAAAAAAGATGATGTAGTATCTCGATCCTCCGACAGATAGTACATCAAAGAGTTTGAGATGTCTGAGTGTATCAGCTCCAGAAGTTCCGTCGTTCTGAAGGAGTCCTTTGTGAAAGGTGTATCTGACATCTTCCCTTTGTTACCCGTGGTGTCAGGTTTGTCTTCGATGTTCACTCCTATGAATGCGTTATACTGTCCTGTTTTGTATAGCACCAATGGGTTTCTGCGTGATGAAAGTACTGGAGCTGGCATTAATCAAACTTTTCAAATTTACATCTACCTAATGACCTAGTAAAAATATCTGCCATTTGAGCTTCAGATTTACTTGTACTTTATTAGAAATAGAAGAATGTAATTTTATCATTGAGGGAGAGTGTTAGAAACCAATGATAAACTTGTTATTGTTTACGATTTACTGTTGACAACTGTTACCAGCTGTAAGTAGCTGTAGGCTAGTCTATAATCAACTACTAGTTTTCTCTCTCTATATTCAGGGTTTATTGTACTCTTTTTTATTTAGTGTGATGAGTGTGATGGTGTGTTCTTCCTCTTTCTCTTGGTGATTGCTTATGGTGATTGATTGATAGTGCTCATCAGATTATTGACAGGCTGTACTTCTCCATAGCAATGAAGGAAAGAGTCTCACAGATACTCAAAATAAACATAGTTGTCATGATTGTGATACATCTCACAATGCTGAAAATGATATGTTTTTTATATTGAGTTTCAAAAGTAGCATGAATGGAAATAAATACCAAATGGTCATAAGAAATGAACTTTCTTGATTTGCAAAAAATTGAATTTATTGTCCAAATCGGTACACATGTATTATTAAGCTCATGTACACATGCCATACGCCATATTTCAAATTGTTTTGTCACCATTATTGCACTATGATCATTGGTTAGAAAAATGTACTCTACCTAGTAGTGCACCATGATGATGCATGAAAGTTACTCATGATAGCCTAAAACACAAGAAGGCAATCATTTTTAAACTCTTGAATAATGAAAAAAGTTGTGAGGTGACCCACTAACCGCAGAAAGCTCATGTCCCAAGTGGATGATTCTTGCTCTTGATGCAAATCCAAGAGAAGAAATTGTTTCTCCAAGATGATTATAAGTGCTTGATAGGTCAATAATCTCAGTCCAATCAAAAAAATTATGGTATTTTAAATATAGCTCAACTCAGCTCCAAGGCCTGAGCTTCTGACTCTCTCTCTCTCTCTCTAAGATATTGTTGGCTTTCCATTGTTGTGACTCTTTTATATATATATATATATATATATATATATATATATATATATATATATATATATATATATATATATATTGGTTGCAGTTGCCAACAAAAAAAGGAGACACCGACAAAAGTTGAACTGACATGTGGACCATGGCCCTTGGTTACTATTGTACCACTTAGTTATTGACACTATTAGATGATGAGATTACTACTTAGTTGTTGTTATTACTGTGACTCTAATATATATGTATATATATATACACACACACACTAGTAAAGTGTGCCCGTCGTTGACGGGTAATAGAGGCCGATCTTCATAGAAATGCATCTTTATTTCAACCTTTCTTGTGGAAAGTCTGATAATTTAAAAAATCCTTAGAGCACCTTCAAATTTTTGATAATGAAAGTCTCATTTGTTTAACACCTTTCACCATGAAAGTATGTACATGCTCTTCAAAACACTATGTGTGTTGGTAAAGGATAATTTGAATTTGGAGTGGGCCCCTAAGATGCATGCATGGGGAGGAAGGCCATGCATCCTTTTCCCCATACATGCATCCTCCTCCCCAAGTTTTTTAGTTAGAAAAAGCTCATGCATGGGTGAGCGGAGGAGCATGCATGGTGCACCCATACCCATGCGCAAAAGTGTACATAAGTTTAAATATATATATACTCCCCGTCGTTGACGGGCAATGGACGACCGACAATCTATGTGGCAGCTTGTGGTCAAGACGTGTGAATGATGCTCAGAGCAGGCGATTGATAATTGAAGGTCGGGCAATGTACGGTCGACAGCCGACAATTTGGGTTACGATTGATGGTTTGGGTCAGAGATCAATGGTTTGGGTCAAAAGTTGTCAGTGATAATTAGCCAAAATGGGTGGCGGCTAATGGTTTAGGTGGACGACCAATGATCGTACAAATATGGTGTGGATTTAGGTGGTCATTGACAATCTGGGTGACGGCAGATGATTTTGATAGTGGCCGATCTCGCACATCTCACATCTCGAATATGTAACGTATCTCACACATCTCGGCCATAGTAGGGGTCAAAATTTAACCATGTTCAACAATAGCACAGGGAGTATCTTAATAAAAAGTTGACGGGCGGTAGGCGATCTGTGTTTGCAAATGTCTGTTAACGGGCAATGCATTCTTATTTTAGCCTTTCTCGTGGAAAGTGTCATAATTTAAAATATCCTTATAACGCCCTTCAAATTTAATGAAATCCTTGATAATGAAAGTCTCTTTAATTTAACACCTTTCACCATGAAAGTATGCACATGCACTTCAAAACACTAGGTGTGTGGGTAAAGAATAATTTGAATTTGGAGTGGGCCCCATAGATGAATGCATGGGGAGGAGGGCCATGCATCCTTTTTCCCATACATGCATTCTCCTCCCCAAGTTTTTTACTTAAAAAATGTGTATGCATGGGTGAGGGGAGGAGGATGCATACACATGCGCAAAACTGTACATAAGTTTAAATATATATGTAGATATATATAGATTGGTTGCAGTTGCCAACAAAAAAAGAGATGCCGACAAAAGCTGAACTGACATGTGGACCATGGCCATTGGTTACTATTCTACTGCTTAGTTATTGGCACTACTAGATGATGAGATTACTACTTAGCTACCGTTAGTACTTTTTTTTTAAACCAAGTTAATAACTTTATATGCATAGGACAAGATGGTCAGAAATTTTGAGTAATATGACTTAGAAAATTACACCTTGGTAGCAATCTATTTGCATTTTCATGTATGTACGACTATTTGAATGACCCTTTTGTCAACTCTTTCGCATAAACATCTTCTTTTTGTATTGTATCTTGAAGTCTCCAAACTACTGAGCTATTATCTTGCTCTTGGGAAACTCAATATCTCCCACAATTCAAACCTCAAAGCTTGTTAGATACTAGTACAAAGTATTAAAAACATATCAAGCATGGCACAAATGTTAACTCACCCATTTCCAAACACTCCTTCAATAACTTTTCGACTATATCAAGTAAATGCTTCAACCAAGTCTTCTTGTCCACCCATGCGTTGAATTCCTTGTCCCTCCCAATTGAGCTCAAATAGACAAGATTTTCATATCCAACATTTTAACTCTTTTTTTTTATTTTTTACAATAGAGCATCTCAATGTATGAAGCTTTTATGACCCCATTAGAAGCTTGTATTGGCCAAATTTATTGTCGTTAGCCTCTTGAACCATTCTAGACCCATTATTGGATTCACTACAGACAGCACATCTGCTCTATACTTTCATATCCGCACACCTGTAATATTTTGTATATAGAAGATAACATCTGTGCATTTTGTGATTACGATGAAGCAGTGTAATGCTAGAAGAGCAAGGTAAGTCTAGAACAAACAAAGGAGGTTATATTTCTCATTATAGACAGAAGCTTGGTAGGGCACGCGGTTTTGTCTGCTACTATCTTGTGCTCTATCACATTATTGATCTGTATACTTGCTATACTTAATCTGACACAGTTCATTTATTCTGCGTTTAAGATCTGTCAATATTGCTATGCTTATTTTTCATTCTGTCTGATTGTTCTAGTTGCTTTTTCTGATAATAAATGATTAATTTTTCTTCTTATCTTTCACGAATAATTCACGACTAATTATCAATAGAGCACTGTCTTGCTCTTCGCGAATCATTCGTGACAAATAATTTGTCTTGCAATTCGCGACATATTATTCTTCTAGCGCTTCGTCCATTTATAGGTTTGGCTACGTAATCTAGAATGACTGTGATTTCAATCACTATCTTTTCTGTTCATTCTGATAGGCGTAGTCATGCTTAGGGTCTGCGCACGAACATTTTCTGTTTGAGTTCGCTACTTGTTCATTTCTTGTTCGAGTTCGCTTCTCGTTCGCGTCTTGTTCGTCATTTATTCGTTCTCTCTCCCAACAATCAGGGGTGTCAATAAGGAAGTGACTAATATCTTTGATGGATGATGGAGTTGAGGATGAGAGGCTTTGAAGATCAAAAGTTGTGACAGTCCACTGATGTTGATGCAAACATATGAACATTTACGATAATCCATCATCCCAACCTCTGATGAGCTGTGAATCTGAAAGTTGATTGTTGCTTGGTGATGCTACAATGCATTTTGGTGGTGGTTTGAGCAGGCCAAGAAAGCGGAGATGATTTTGGCTACATGGTGCAACCTTTCAACCATGTTTCCCAGTTACATGCTTCAATTCACAAAAAGATAGTCTTTTGTTGTAGTTCGCCTAGACGTTAACAATTGAGAAGACACTCCATCGATTTATGAGTTCGAGAAAGGTAACTTAATTTGCATGCAAGCGATGCTAATCATTCTCATTACAGAATATATTTTATATATGTATGTATTGATCTACTAGATGAATCACTTGCTAAATTGTGTTGAAGATAGTCTACAAAACGTGTTCCAATTGGTTGTAAAAAGAAAAAGTCTATAGGTTGAGCTCCACCATCACTAAAATAGGTTACAAATTTCACCCTACCCATCTCGAAAAAATAGCCTACAAATCTATACCAAATAGGCCTCAAAAGGCACTACTGCTATGTAGGAATTTCAGACCTGATTGTCCATTGAATGCCTATAGAAGTATGCTTACCTTACAACGTAGAGATTGATCACTCTTCATAACAGAAGCCATCGTTTTTGCTTTCATTGACATAAAGATCCCTATAGCAAGATCAACAAGAAGCGAACGAGATTGGAATAGAGCAGCAACTTATTGGATCATTAAACTTTATCACATGTTACATGATTGATCCTTAATGGTTTTTGTGAATTCATTAATTTGTTCATGAATGCATGTTGAAAGTTGGTTGTTAGCATGAATGCCATGCATAAGGTGAACATTTGAAAAAACACTTTTGAATCGGTATTGAGTATTTTTTTTGTACATGCAAGTAAGTTGTGTAAAGCAAGGTTTACCTTTTTCTATAATTGCTTTTGTAGTTTTTTTTGCTATTTAACAACATATTGATGTATTAAGATAGTACAAAGTTGATTGACAAAAAAAAAAAAAATTAAGAACATCATATTATAGGACTTTTGATTTAGCAAATTCTGTGTGCAAATTTTGTACTACTATGAGCAAAACCATTGAATCCACAACTTTTCCTTCAACGTTTGAGTGAGTTTATCTTTCTCTTTAATCCATTTCCCAAGAGTTTGATTGTGTCATTAGCAAATAGTATCAAATGTATTTCTAGCTCATGTATTGTGTTTCGTTTCATTTCTTTTTTTTTAGCAGCACGGTTGTGTCATTAGCAAATAGTATCAAATATGTTTCAAGCTCATGCATTGTGTTTTGTTTTGTTTTGGATTCTTTCATGTAGACAATTGTACTTATTAGGCTTTTTGTAAAAGATATAATGAATCAATAAGTTGTCAATAATAATAATTGATCTTTATCTCAATATAATTTTGTGATTGTGTTTTCTTTTGCAAGACATATCTAAAATGTCTTCCATACTTGATAAATAATCGGTCTACTTTTTAGATATGTGCCTGAAGACTTTTTAATTGATAGTTTGTGAAGATCCAAAACTTTGAATATTGAGAAGTGAATATTTTGAGATACTGATCATGATTATTGTAAATATTGATCGTGATTATTGTGAATACTAATCTAAAATTACGAATAATGAGAATCGAATATTCTAAGATATTGATCGTGATTATGGTGGATACTGGTAATGAATATTATGAATAATGACTTGAATATAGGGGAAGCACATTATTGTCTCATGATCCAAATTCACAAAGATGAAAATAAAAGTCTCCTCTATCTTACTCAACAAAGGTACTTATTTAGCATTCTTTCGAAATTCAATCTAATGAATTGCAGGCTTGTACATAATCCCATGGATCCAGGTTTAAAGTTATCTAAAGAGAAAGAAGTTACAAGAATTCTTATTAAGGGGGAGTTTTAGAATTCCTACATAAATTTCATTTTTAATAAAGACCTGTTGAATCTAAAAAATTACTCTATTTTTCTAACAGTCTATAGAAATACACGGAGTCCATCGCATAGTCTGCATAAATACAAAATATTCGACAACAACTTGCATAAGTACACAAGATTGGCAACAATCTGCATAAATACACGATATTTGATATAGTTTTCATAATGGAGTTTTAAATGACCAAAACATATTGAAAGACATAAGTACACAAAAACGTCGAAAGGCCTAAGTCCCCAAAATGCCGATCGGCATTAAAGTCATCGAAATCGATCGACGTCTGACCAGTCAAACAAAATATTGATTGGCATTTTCATCGTGCCACTCGTTTTGGAGCTCCTTCTCTCGCGAGTCTTTTTTTTTTAAAGACTACCCTTAAACTCGAGACCGTCTACAACAAACAAACTACCAAAATACAAGGATCGTGATTCAATGACGGAACTCAAGTACGATCCTCAATTGCTATGTCAAACATTTAGTATTGCTTGTACGAGGTACAATAAGTCTAAGTAAATACATGGTATATCAATCTATGATCGTCTTTAGTATCATGTAATTAATCTAGCAACTATCATAAATCTCCAATTTGAAAGCACTTGTGTTTTCCATTTATATACATGTACAGAATCAGAGCAAGAGCTAATGAATGATCGAATGGTCAAGTATTTATTTGAGAATCAACTACTATCTGCATGATCACAAGACGATCATGTAAGAATAAAGGTACATGCAATCATATCCATCAAAAAAGTAGACACAACAAACTAAACATCAAAGTGTTTGAGAAATAGCACTGGGCATCTCTGTATTGTCTTATCAAATCTTATACTAATTTGAAAAGTTTGCACAACACCTAAATGCTTTGCATCAATGTATACTACAGTTTGTTATCTGAATGATAAAGCTTTCAAGGCTCATTCCAAAATATTGTGGTGCATGAATGTTGCTTGTCAATTTCTCTCTTTTAATCCAAATTATCTCTGATAACAATCTATACTAGTTTATAGTAGTTTATTTTAAAACATGTTCAAGATTCAGTTTTCAATCTTTGTTTGTTTAATATCATTCTAAACATTCCTTAGTCACATTGCTAATTGACTGATCGAGCTAATCAGCTATTATCAGAACTACCATGGTGTCTATGATGCCTCAACTAGTTCTAAATAGCAAACTAGGTCGATAGTTTGATAGTATCATTAGAATGCTAAGGAATTTGCAAAAAAATTTAAACAGTTACAAAACTAATAGTTAGTTGCATCTATTCAATCATATAGAACCGAGAATCAAAGTTTCTATGTTGCCAAACCAATGTCGTATAGCACCAGGTTATCAGAGTTTCCATATTTGTGTCAATTCCTTACGTCGTATCATTCAACATAAATCCATATACTTCACACAAATTGATACCTAAAAATTCAATTCATCATAAAATATTAAAAATGATCAGTGATAACCATAAATAATGAACGTCTTATGTCATCATAACTCATGAGTCATGACTGAGTTGGTTAGGACTTAGAAATTTCAACTTTCAAGTGAGCATTAAGCACTAAAAACTTAGTACTATCTACTATCTAGAAACTAGACTCTCAATGTCCACAACCCAAGCTCCTATAGGCTAAGCTTTTCTAGCTCCGAGCCTCCTCCCAAGAGGTGTTGCCAAGTTAGAAATCTTTGCTCCTAAATTTATACAAATATAGAATGTCAAAGGATAATTTATTTGATAGCACCTTGGTGGGTCATATGATAGTCGACTGAAAATTCTTCAAATAATCATGTTCATTGTTCTAATTAATGAACATTCAAACTTCAACATTCAACATTGGGATTTTCAAATTAAGATATTTGTAGTTAGTTTATAGTTGAAACTTAAATTTTAACCCGAGGCCTCGAAGACTAAGAAATTTAGAGTAGGAATGCAAATAGAATCTCGTAGATTCCAGATAGTTATAACTAACTAATAAATACTAGATAGATATTCAAATCATATTCAATCAGATAATAAAATATAGATAGATCATCCATAGATTAATTAATAATGATTTAATAACTCAAAAATTGAACATTGATTCAAAGTTAAACTATTCAATAGTTAGAACCTTAGACAAAGAAAATCGAAAAATAAATTGTGCAATCATCAATGTGAACATTCAAAATTCAAATCATACTTCAATAGTTGACTCGTGTGAGACTCAAAGTCTAGCGTTTACCTTTGGGCCTCGGAGGCCGGGCTCATCCTCTACAGCAAGAGTAAATATGCAAGCGGCAATCTCATACCCCATCAAATGTAGTAAATACACCTTGATGCGTGTAGGCCACCTAAATAACTAGTGGCAACATCTGCACATCCATTTCTTTTAGTTCGATATGGCATAGTTTGCAATGATGATAACATGGTACCACAAGGGATAACTAGCACTCAACATGTTGACCTCTCTCTCTCTCTCTCTCTCTCTCTCTCTCTCTCTCTCTCTCTCTCTCTCTTGCAATGAGTCCCTTTCTATATTTTTCAATATATCATGTGATTAGGCCTCTTGGGTCCTGTTCACATTAAAATAACGAAAGTTAGTCTTATAAGTAGTGAGGAAGAGTTTGATCAGTAGCATAGCACTTGGTCTCTAAAACTACATTTCTTATTATTAGCCAATGTATCACAATAAGTCAATTATTGGGTCGTGTTAGCATGAGGATAAGGAAACTTAATCTTCTGACTACTGGGATAAGCTCGATCAGTCTTATCAGGCTCCTGAGTGCACTACAAATAGGGCTAAGGCCTTCTCATTTCACAGCTTGATGAATTGGACATCGATTCTTGGCTAAGCTTTCAATAGTCTGTGAAATCGATTAGCCTGTTTGTTATGTTCATGAATCTTATGGAGATTGTATCGATGATGTTTCTATTTGTAATACTCATATCTATTTTCTGCTCTAACTATTTTGTTGCTTTTTCTATAACTAAAAGTGCAACAAAAGAATACAAGATTACTAACTAAGGTCAGTATCAATATAGAATCATAAACATGCTCAGGTTGAGAAAGGAAATTTAAACAAACTTGTATTGCTTAAAAGTTCCTTACCCGTTAAGGAACAAAATACCTTAGTGTGACAAAATTAGTATTCGTCATTGAAGCTCTTTCAAGTCAGCCATGACTTGAAGTTGATACATTAGGTGTATTGTCACCGATTCAAATTGCAAGTTTTTATAGGACAAAACACTAATGGCTGAAATTTTTTTGATAGTTTACTTAGCCACCAAGCATGTTGACTACTATTCAAAGCACTTACTCTGGATAAGGGAACCTCTTGTGCTCCAGAGGAAGTCAGCTTCACATAAAAGTATGGAGCTAAACTACTGCTCACCAGTGTACTCTAAATACAAATACAATGTCATTATCCATTGTTTCTTCCATGATATAATAATAAGCACATATGATACAAGTACTTTGCTTACATTGACTTAACAAGCACATAGTACCAGAACTTCAGTCCTATCATGGTTTAGGAGTTAAGAGCTCCTTGAGATCGGATATCCAATGACAGCTTCTCCTTTTCTCTGAACTTTTTCTTCTTATAACTCTGCATATCGCTTGCCTCAAGATCCAATTGACCATCTTGAACAGGACGATAGGTCAAGGCCTCGAGCTCTCCCCTGGTTTTCTCAAGCATTTGATTCTTTAACTTCTGTTCACGGCAAGTTCTGCCAACTTTGCTCAGAAGCACAAAAACGATTGGAGGTTTTATGTACCTCACCATTCTATTTGCTTGTCAAATCAAGCATTAAACAGCACTCAATAAAATAAGCTCATGTTTTCATTAACCTAGATTGCAATTATGAGTGTTACCAGACTCCTGCTGAACCTTTCAATTCGCTCCTTGCAGACACACACCTCCATCTGGAGTTCATTCTCAAGAAAATTGAAGTCCATTGCTTGTTGTTCTACAACCTGTTCCTGTCGGTTTCGAATCACTTGCGGTTGCCACACTTTGAGAGCCACTGAACTCCTCCTAGAAAGAACATTCCAACAACAGTGTATGAAGTGAATGGTTTGCTTGTAAAGAGAAGAAGTGGTGATGGCTATAAGCATTGTTACGTATAAATAGCCGAGAGTTACCTCAATGATTCATCGTGTGAAGCTTTCTAGGCCATGCAAACAGTAAAAGATCTTGCATCAATTACCTTGCAGAGTGGCCAACAGTTTATTAAAGCTTCATCTAGAGCCTTTACTACAATGTTTTCTGGCAACATGCACATTGGATTGGTTTGTTAATCACTGGTGGCATTGCAGGAAGAAAACCATCTACATGCTCAGCAGTTTCATTCACAAACTGCTTTTTGCTGTTATCCCTCTTAAGGTCTTGTTTGTGAAAAGTAAGTATAATGGGATTATCTTGTTAACACCTGGATATCCGTATGGTCAACAATTATTCAGCTGTGCTGCTTAATTGGAAAATCAAATTTAAGGCACACCAAAAGTAAAACAAATGCTAAAATGCTTGGCAGCAACATTTCTTCCATGGGCATGTGTCCATGTCAGACAGTAGTAGCCCGTGGCTTTCCTTTACTGCTAATCTTCACTAATGAGGCACTTTCCTCTCATTAATGAAGTGGCAAAGTGCAGCCTCACACAATATTACAAGACTATTGGTAAAAATCATCAATAAAAGGTTAAACATTGAATACAGAAGGAAACAAGGCATAGCCACAAATAACACAGTAGATGCTCTTTTTTAACAGCAATGCAGCTAGCCAAAGGGTGCCTAAGAACTGTTCTGTGTATAAAGCTCTGAGCCGTTGGACAGTTGAAGTATCTCACATCCATCGAACTATCAAACCAAATTTTAGAGCAAAAAGGAGAAAAAATCCACAAACAACTCATCTCCTTCGAGCCTCCTATCTTGTTACAAGAAGATACTCCACTTTAGTTGGTTAATACACATAGGAAAGAACCACAATCTGCATGATACAATCTCTTTGGTTTTCAAGAAAGTTGGATGGTAACAAGGTAGATAAAGCATTTAAATCTCAAGAGAACCCAGAGTTTATACTAGCTGAAACAAATGCACCATTTTCGAGTAATCAAAGAGAGTACATGAATTTCAATACAATGCACTATACTAAAGGAAAGCCATCATCTATTTTTCTACCTTGCACGTTCTGCATCACATAATCGTTTGGCTGAGGACAAAAGCTTTTGCTTTTCATCAAATAGAAGTTGTTGAAAATGATGGCATTCATTTATAAGCACTGCAACTTGACTCTGGGCTCTTAACACACGTCTCTTATGAGCTGCCATCTTCATAGCTCTATCCTTTTCAAACCTGTTGCGTCCAATCAGAAAATCCTTCAAACCAAAATAGGGGAATATAAAAGATTGCATAATGCAAAAATCTCTCCCCTAGCATAAAACTAATTCACTGTAACACAGTCAGCCTCACACTTTTATTAGCATCGTAAACAGAAAACAAGAAAACAATTTCAACATGAATCAACGTTCCCACAGATTGCGATTTGCAGGCAATTGCGATTTTCGAATCGCGATCCTCGCGAATCACAAATCGAGGTAGACAATCATTTTTCAACGCTGCCAGAGTTCAACGTTGAGAATCGTAGTTATCAGAGTCGAAATAGATTCTGCTGTAAATACCAGTTCTCTGTATCCTACTCCTTAAATCTAAGAGATAAAACGAAGAATGAAAAGGCCTCAAGCAAACATATAGCTACAAAACAATCGATTTTATATCTACCAGAACTATAACCACCAATCATTTTGTAGATATACATTTTTCTTTTGTCGGAGATTTACATCCAGCAGAAAAAATAGTAATAATCTGAACGATTAATCAAATGTGGGCAATCTTTACTTGTGATATCACAGTCACCTCATCTAAAGAATGTAAATCAAAATGATTCAGAACTCTGATAACTACCAAAAAAAAGAAGATTCTCTAAACCCTAAACCAGAACTGTGAATCGCGGTTGTGAATCATGGTTCGAACCACGATTTGCGGTTCGTAACTGCAACTCTGACATGAATATTGGCTGCCATTGTACAGCAGCTATACTGCTATGCTACTATCACAGATCGCAGTTTTCAAGCAAGCAATGCAATTGAACCCTTATCTGCACAATGCAGAGTACAATGATAACATGAAAGTGCAGCTAAAACCGTATACTTTGAAAACAAAATAGAGCAGTGTAGTGTTTAATAGCACGCAATCACTGCATATTAAGGTAAAATTAGGTAGAAGGTTGCATGCAATCAATGTAGTGACTCTGAGTGGAATGTAGGAAATGGTTGCGGAAATGCTAATTGGCAGTCGGATCACGCAACAGCTTAGTTCTACCGCAACTTGAATTAATCACACAATGAATAGCAAACTTAGTAATTGAATTGCGCAATATCCAGTAAGCTCCTTAGCACTTGTGGGGGTTGGACTTTCTTACAGGGAGACTCACTACAGTCTTGAACTAACAAGCAACTTACTAGGAATAATGACTTGAGTACAGTGTAGAATACATACAGAAGATGCAATGGGGTAGAAAATAGTTCAAAATGGACATTACAATGTATTGCCTTCCCATCCCCCTTCGATACCTATTTTGGTTACTGTGACACACAATAGACTTCTTGATTTTCCGAACTTTTCCCTATCGACGTAGTCAGAGTCAACCCACAAAAATCTGAATAAATCGATTCAAAAATTTCATTGGCTCTACAATCCACTCTTTTGGGGAATCTCCATCCATGATACTTCCCTATCACACATGCTTCAGAAACATGTCTCAGATTTGATTGCAGACAATTCAACAACCACATATGTAAACCTTTGGAAATTTGAGAAGCCATATCTGTCATGCCAAAGTTTACCTTGCATCCCCTCCACTGCAATAAGGGCATGTTAACTTTGATTTCTAGCAAAAAGTTTACAACAAAAATACACAAGTTGAATTGTTGGGTCCAGACTTGCCTCGATCCCTTCATCAATGTCTTCGGTTTGCGCAAGGCCCAGGGCATGCCCCCGATCTAATTTATTTCAGGATCGTCCGTCTGTGAGTGTAGCGAATCAGCCATCATGCCTCATCACTGGCAGGAAGGGGTTTTGGGGGGGAAATTAATTTATTAATTAATTATTTATTTATTTAGATGAACCGTACCACGGGTCAAGGAACCGTGGTACGGTTCCTTCCATGGTTCCCAGGATCCACGGTTCTGGGAACCGTGGGCTTAAAAAATGATTTGGATAATGATCTAAATGTGGTGTTATACTAGCATAAATAAGATCTGCACCTAGACATTTAAGATTTCTAAATCATGAGCAATTAACTTAAGTAGTTGATTTACTCCTGTGGAAGTTGATTGGTAAAACGGACAGTGTGAAGAGAATTCACCGAAAACTGTTTGTTTTGTGTTTATTGCTTATAAGACACATAATTAATGAGTCATTCGGATTCGTCGAGGAGGCTTCCTTCCTTCCACTCCTTTAGCTACAAGCCTACAACTGTAGAATTATTGCCAGCACCTTTAACACGACACTCGCTATCATCAAATTCGGCTTTCCTGCTTTGGTTTGTTATGGCACCTGGAAATAATAAATTTCTAGCTAGGCCAGGAGCACATAGAACATCCTTCAAGTACTTTGCTTGACCTGAAGGCCTGCATACAACAATGTGTCCTTGATCTTTAACATCATGGGTTCATGAGTACCATAGTTGCCCATTCCGGAACAAAACGTGTTCCGTTCCAAAACAAGGCCAGGAAAAATGAAATAAAAATTCCTAATTCTTTAACAAAGAACAAAAAAATCCGAAGATGCCCAAAACAAGCAGGAACTTATATAAATGATCCCTGTATATAAATATTGCCTCTGAATGCATAATTTGGTCGGGTTGACAGTTGCTAGTTGATCAGAAAATGGGACTCTTTACCTTCTTCTAAGCAGTTAAATGATTTCCTACATACATTAGCATAAGATAGCTCATAGCAGGAAAAGACTTTGCCCCTGCAGTTCATGTACTTCAGACTCTTGTAATAGATTCTGACCTATCAACATCTTTCCTTTCTCTTCAAATGTCCCTCAACTTTTTTATATATCACTCTCTGAAACGGGATAAAGCTTTTCTTTTTAAAGTTGTGCTAGTTCTTCTGACTTGTTTTGAAGAGAAGGGTGTTATTTTTAATGCAAAGGGTATCTTACGTTCTAGCTTTGAAAAACCGTCCTCTTTTTTATATTCAGTGCTAGATTTTAAGGTTCCCCCAGGTGCCTCAAAAGTTTTGTTTTTCTAGGTTGGAAGGTTGAGCGGAAATGTAAGTGTAGTTACCAGACATAGTTTTACGGCTAGAAAATAATAGCAGACATTCTAAGCTTGTTTAGGGAAAAAACTCTAAAATCTCTCTGAGAAGCTGATAGGAGCAAAACAAATGTTGCGCAAATGATGCTGATGACCATTTGTCTACCAGGTCCTCATTGACCTGAAATTTTGTAGCACCTGCATTTTGCAACTATTCTGTTTATAATATCTACAGTTTCCAGCATCTTTTGTCACCAATGATGTGACAAATTATCTTCTAGGAGTGGATGAAGACAAGCTGCTCCCTTCTCCATCAGAGATCTATACAGCTTAGTTAGCTTCTCCTCCACATCGTAGCATGTAGAACTTTCCTCGCCCTTTCTTACCTTGTTCTTGCCTCCCTTTTTGCATCAACTAAGTGCCAAATCAGCAAATGATAGCTATTACAGTTTAGTGATTAGCTTTATCATTCTTAATTACAATGTACACTGGTCCATTTAATGTACTCATCAATAACTACACATACAATGTACTCAGTCAATTAAATGACTAGATAGGCTATTGTTTCATGATTTGATGGTTTGATCCTCAAATTGGTTTGAATCAGAAGCAGTTTGAATCGGCCTGATTCAAATCGAAAAAAAGATAAGTTAGGGCAAAAAAAGATACTTCGTTTTTTTGTTTCCAAATGTTCATTTTGGGTTTAGTCTTCATTTAATCAATGTCAAGCGTCTCCTATTTTTGATTCAGGCCAAATCAAAGATATGATTAGATTTGAATAGAGCCTTCACTAAAATGATGCTGCACAGGTGGCAAAGCTCTCCTATATCTGATCTATGTGAACTTCGTAGTGTTCAAGGGCCTAATTGTAGGTCTTTGATCGCCTGTTTATAATGTCTTAGGGGCTAAATTAGGGCTAGTTGATTGTTGACATATCTTGCTATCAGGTACCTACTACCATGTTTGAAGTTCAAATCAATTTTGAAAGCTCTTCAATCTTCTTAAGCTATGAGTTCTGACATTGAGTTGAAGCCACTGATTTGAATCTTGATTCTCAGGTTCAAATACTCTTATTGCAACCTAAACACTAAGCTAGCACTTGCTTATGCTATAACAGAAGACTACGAATAAAATCACCAAAACCTAACATAACCTAAGCATAACTGATTCAACTGCAATTCGAACCAGCCCATAAAATATTGTAGGCCACCCAACAAGCCTCTTAGCATGAATCTGGCACGTTATTAATGTTTCCTCACTGAGAAATAAGCCCAATAGAGAGAGGACACGTCGCAAAAATTTCAGCAATTAAGGAGCCTTTTTTACTATGCAGCTCGTGGGGAACAAAAAGGATTTGATTTTCCTTGCTCCTATTTTGTTTCTTTCAGCGCTCACATAGTGATTTGTGCTCATTGCGATTGTAGTTTGTAATAACATGTTCAGCAGCGCTTCAACATCAGGGCCCATTCCACCTATGAACACATCATCATCTAGAGATGCAGCTAGTCATTGCCCACCAAGTTTCCAGGCCAAGACAGAATGTGGTTCAAGTTGGTGCTTTTGCAGTCAGTGCTTCCATGGCAAGGGCATCAAGGGCCTGCGAGGCTCCTACGGATAGTGATTTATATGTCAATGCATGGCGACAAAGTCAAGAGCAAGGAGTTTCCATTGGCATTATGTGATCTCTCTTTTCATGTAGCACAGACCCTTGCTTGGAAACAAATGATGCATGTTGTTGCTGCCATTGGTGGTGGGTTGGAAGGGCCCAACATGAAGTACTTCAGGATGAGAGAGATGGGCGTTGAGGTCAATTGCATCAATGTGGAGCTGAAGCCCATCAAGAAGTCATGGGCAAAGTATGGATGCAACATTATCTGAAATCACTAAAGTGATGGCAGGATGCACCATATTACTAACATTCTAGTGTCTTCAATTATATGATTTTAAACATCAATACCTCCAAAATGACAATTATATTGAATTTTAAGGGTCATCTTTTGCTTTGAGTTTTGATTCAAGGTTTCCAGCGTTTTCACAAATCAGAATCAGGAACACCCTAAAAGAATCGGTCTATAATTAAAAGTGTCAAACTTTTTGGAAATGATATTAGAAAGCTAGAAGATAGTAAGTTTTTTTGGCATTTCACACAATTTACTTCTTGGTGCCATGGTCCACTTACATACAACAAACTAGTCACTATAAGTGGTGATCCCTGAGGAGTAAGTGCACACAATTTCTTAAAAAAACAGACATTTATTCTAGCAAATCATGTTAAAAAGCTAGAAAATAGTACTTTTGCATTTCATACGACTTACTCCTTTGTATGACAATCTACTTAACATACAAACTAGTCACTCTATGGCAAGTGCTCACTCCTAGCTAATGAGAGCACACAAGTTTTAAATACAAGTCTAGACTCTAGACCTACTAGCTATGGCTTAAGGTAGTCAAGACACAAGACTAAGTACATGTGTAGACTCCAACTTTTACACAACTTAATGTAGTCCAGACTCGAAACTAAATACGTCAAGACTCCAGACAAAAATCTCAAAAATGTTTCGTTCAAACCATGATTCAACATACTATAGTTTGATTTGCTTTACCACACTGAAAATTAACTGCATTGTTACAAGGAGACTTGTCCATGAAAGATACCCCCACTTTTTTTATGTGTTGCACATTGCCTAGACTTGCTAGTTGGGAACTTTGCAAGATTTTTGAGGTGGTTGAGAACACAAGGTTTTGGGTGAAGTTTGCAAACGAGACTGATACCTACCATTTTTTAGATCTCCATCATGGAGATTATAAGACCCACTTCAAGTTTGCATGTACGTGCATTGTCATTGGGCAGATCCTAAAGACACATAATAGCCTTAGGCAAATCGTTCTTCCAAACCATTGGGCACAATGGAGCAAGTCACTGAGATCATCATTCTTTAATCACTATTTTGATATGAGGCACGGGCTATCACCATTGGATTTTGGCTTATGTACATTATCATGTCCCTTAATAATAGAGCAGGATGCACTACGGGCCTTTCTTTGGACTTCATGGATAGGCTAGCAAAAAAACCAGAGATTTGCACAATGTCCCAACAGGTATGTTGAAGTTGCAACTTAAATTAATGACATATGTTCAAAATCAAGGGTTTACCCTTTATCTTTGCTTTGCATTTCCCAATATGTAGGAGCTTAGAGACTACCATATATTGATAAGTAACCTAATTCATAACCCATTCTCAATCTTGAATTCCAATTGATCACTTTCCTAAGTTGTCAACCTCATTTTGAGTTTCATGGGCTGAATGCAATAAAGCCATCATGACAAAGGAAATGGGAGAAGTTCCATGGTTCAGCTATATCAATAAGCTCTATTTTGATATGCAACAATCTCACAAAGCTATCTGAATCAAACCCCACAAACACACCAAAGTAGGCACCAAATATCCACTTTATTGATTTCTTTTCAAAGTACATGACAAGTTACAAGCATAAACACATAAGAGCACTACTACTAAGTCTCCTCCCAGCCACCTGCTACATAGACTACCATGAGGAATGCCTCTCTCTAGGCTCACTTATCAATAATCCTCAAGCACCCACTTAACCCTGACCCTTTCCTAACATCGACACATGGCGAGCCCCATGCTCAGTCGACACTTGCCACTTGGCAGTACCCTGACACATTGGCAAGCAAGTAGGACCCCGTCCGACACGCATTGGACCAAGTGTCCCAGTGAGCATATGACATGTGTCCCATTGACCGGTCAATGCTCCTACATTTTAGGAGGTCAGTCCAACAGCCTCTAAATTAAGACCCAATACCCCATACCAAATACAAGCAAGTCAACAAGTTAACCAAAACCTGCTATTTACATTTTCTTACAAAACACCAAAGGTCAATGTGAGCCATTTCAATATTTACAATTTACTATTTACAAGTCCAAGGTTTTCACACTGAGGCGGGAATATAAGTACATGACAAATAGACACTTGAGGATGACAACCCTATGTTTAAGCGCACGAAACTCATCTTCCAAAAGTTGGTTGGTCTAGCAAAGGGCTAGTGTGATCACGATATCATCAATTCTATGTGCTCTATTTGCTAGAAGAGAGAAAAAGAGAGCCTAGATTGTTCCTTCCAATGTCATAATTGGAGAAGCTTGGAGCACGTGTTCCCAAATTGCAAAGGATTGCACTTCATGTGAGAGGAATTGGAGCATTTTCTCTGTCATTGTTACTAAGAGGAACAAACTCTCCATAGTGCAACTTGAGACGCGAGTGTATGTGCACACCAATTCATACTTGGAAGAATGTCGGGGAGCCCATAAGATAGTTGTGTTTTGTGATTTAGAAAAATCAAAATTTGCTAATATCTTGAAAGTTGACTCTAGCTCTGTAAGTTTTTAGCTTATATATATAATTCTAGTTGTGGATTATGAGTCATATGTTAGAGCTCTCATGATATCGTGGAGCCTATTGACAAGGAGACCCTAAAGGAGATGTTTAGGAGGATGAGGATGATAACAAGAATTTGGCACTCAAGCTCTCAAGGAGGGCTAGTAGGATGTAAGCTCTCACCTTTGAATGCCTCATACGGTGTTACTCTTGGAATTGCAATTGTAGAACTTTGATTCTGAGGAAATTTGTAGTGTTCAATGCCTCACCCCAATAAGAATCTAGCAATTTCATGAACTTCAGCATGGATCTAGCACTTTCTACAATTGTCATGTTCTTCCTTTCTGCTATACCATTGTGTTGTGGAGTATAAGATTGGGTGAACTATCTTTTGATTCTATGTTTCTCACAAAAGTCATTGAAATCATTTGAGGTATACTCGCCACTACTATCTGATAGCAAGATTTTCACCTACCATGGCTTAGAAAGACTGGAATTTGTCAAAAACTTCTGACTTTAAAAAAAAAAAAAACCCAAGACATTCTAGAAAGATCATCAATGAATGTGATAAAGTAAGAGGACCCTCCATTAACATATCTTCATGGGTCCACACAAGTTAGAATGAGTAAGTTCCAACTTACTCTTCACCCTTAGAGCACCAGCCTTTTTGAACTTATCCATGTGATGCTTCCCAAAAATGCACCCCCTTGTTAGAGTCAATGTTCAAGTTTGTTACCCCTAATGTTGTCATCTTGGATTAATTAGGATTATTGGGCCATGCTTGCGTGCTAATTCTAGGGGCCTTTACCTATATTTAGTAAAGTCAAATTAGAATTTAGTTAGACTCGGGTTCAAGATTCTAGAGCTTGGTTTGGAGCACAAGTTTTGCTATAGACATCAATTAGGCTAGGTTTGTGTTTAGATTTTTGCTTTTTGGCATAGACTATTGTCTATAAGTATGTAATGCACCCTAGTCCATAGATAATGGGACATAGTTGGAGTGCATCCCATCATCATTGCTTCATCATTGTTGTTTGTGTTCTCTTCCATGTATGTGTATGGCTATTGTCTAACAACAATAGGAATCTTGTCTTGATAACTTGTATGATCAAGTCAATTTTCTAATATGGTATCAGGGGAAGTGTGGAGGTGATGTCCCTAGCCAGCTCTCAATTTCAATTTTTGTCTGCAAGAGTGGGAGCTTTGTGGAAGGAGATTCGGTTCTACAAGAAGAGTTGTGCTACATGGGAGACTATGAAGTCTGCTTCAGATATCAGGTCAAGATCAATTGTTGGAAGTTTAGTTGTTTGTTGCAGGTTCGCTGTAGAAAGTTGCTACAGTTCTGCAAATCAGATCGCAAGGACGAATAGATGATAAAATTCATTATTCTGAATCAATGAATTGAACAGAAATAAATCCATTATTTTCTTCTTGTTTATTTGCTGGTTTGAGGAGGAATGAATTGTTGCTAGTTGGAGTGTCCATCTACGCGAAGATAGACCTGAGCAAAGACAGATCTCAGCACAAACAAATCTCAGTGAAGACAAACCTGAGCAAGGGGCTACATCTATTTCACTGGTCTGAGCGAAGAAAGATCCCAGGGGCTGCATAAAGTTTTGTACCGGATTTTTCACATAGAAGATTTGCTGATTCGTGAAGAAAGATAGCACAAATTTGAAGACAGATAGCTGACTGGACTTATTGCCAAGGTTCCAGCTTTCTAACATGTTGATTCATCACCAAAAGGAGCTTGAAATTTCAAAAAGCAAGTAGCTGAGAGAGCTTCGTAGTTACTGTCATGAGTTTCTGAAGTACCGAGCTGCTACATGCCAACGGTGACTAAGAGTCTGAGAGAGCTTCCTGCTTGAGCTTTCTGTACACGAGGGAGCTTGAGCCTCCCACAGTTGAGGATCTACGCAGCAGCCTCTGCTGTTGTAGATTAAAGCTTGGCGAGTCCTTTGTAAAGCTGGAAGGTTTCTAGCTGGACTGATGCAGGAGGATAAGCAACAGTAGGACAGATCGCTGGGACTGTCATCAAAGAGCATGACGAAGCTGAGCGAGAAAGAGAAGGAGAAGACTAAGTTGAGCAAGTGGCAGCACAGGGCGATCACCAACAAAATCTTTTCAGGTTTGAGAAAGCACAAAGGTTATAACCTGCCCCCTTGAGCCGACATCAACGATGTGCTCAAAGTGCTGCCACAGGAAGTGGGATGGATTGTGGAGCCTGATAGCACTGCATATCAATCACAGGCATCGGGAAGCCATGGAATCCAGCCCTTGCTACTGCAAGCCGCTAGATCATCAGGAAGAGCATTCCTAGCAACCAATGGTGGCAGTATGGGAGGTATTGCCTACAGTCTGCCTGCCATTTTGACAGATTTTGTGGATTTTTGCACAGGTGACCACAAGACAGGGTTGCTGCTGGATAGTGATCATTGTTGAATCTAGATCACGACTACTGTATATAGATCGATCGATGCAAGGACAGAGCTGCTGTGGAAAGATTATCGTTGCATAGCTATTCCCTGCTGAGAATCGCAGAAGGCTGTTGGATCTGGACAACAAAGAGTTTAGATTTAGTTTGCTAGATCTGCAAGACAGACAGCCAATTATTTGGAGAACTGCTCGTTAGAAATGAGTTTATTCACAGGTTCTGACAGCATGATACAAAAAGAAAAGCTCTATGTTTTTCTTCAAGTTTTTGAGTTCATGTCTATCATGTGGTAGATTCAATTGTTTCCAATCAGATTTGGAAGTTCAGGTTGTTGATTAGCCTCTGAAAATCAACAATTCAAGTTGTTGTTTAGCCTCATAAAAAAAAGGATTCTTTATTGAATCGACAGGTTGTTGTTTAGCCTCATGAAAAACAACAAGGTTCATTGCTATGAATCAATAGGTTATTGATCAATCAGCCTTGGAAAATCAATACCAGCAGCATGTGGCTACTACCACCAAAATCAGGCATACACTAGTGAGAGCCTTATGGATATACTTATACCCTGCAAGGCCCATGCACCACTAGTAATGCACTGTGACACCTCACTGGACACATCAGCAACCTAACTGGGCCACCTCATCCACTTCTCCTATGAGTCACTATTAGACCCATACAAATCCACCATCTGGAGTTTTAGGCCTCCAACCATTAACTATGACACTAATTACATAAGGCCCCCAACTCCTCATAATCATAATTAAATTACGGGTCGAGGTAGGCCTACTAACCTCCTTACGGGATAATAATCCGAGATCAGTCCAAACGTGGGCATGACAGTAACTTATGATAGTAACCAGAAAATGGAAATGTATTCAATTCAAGGATTCAACACAAGTGGACTACTTATGATGAAGTACAGGTTTCTAACATGGGCGTTGATGCAGGAGATTTGATGTTGACATTTGTAGATTCATTTCCTACTTATGATTGTTATGATGGTGCTATGGTAATCAAAGAGGAATACATTCTCTTTATGGATGTTGGTGAGATCCTTACATATTTGTCATATCCCTTCTTCATCAAGGTATTAAGCTTATATAAACAAGTGACCACCCTTCACCCCTCTACATCCATCTGCTATTATCTTGGAATTATGATCCATATCTTTTATCAAGCACTTGTCCTTGATAAACTCCACCTTCAGGTTGATCGGCCATGAATCAATTGACATAGATTCTTCTTCAATTTTGGCACATAAAGTACATTTTGAATCGTCCGCATCTTACCACTGACTAGCATGATGGGAATGACTCCAATGCCTTGATTTGACACTCCTCCCTATTGGCTTGTCCAACCTTATCACATCCCTCATCTGATTGCCCTTGAATCTATGTACTAGCTCAAGCCATCTCTACATTGGGATGATAATACAGAGACGAATGTATTTGAAGTCTCACCTTCTCCATCTTCGAGAGGATTCCTAAATCACTCCTCCCTATTGGCTTGTCCAACCTTATCACATCCCTCATCTGATTGCCCTTGAATCTATGTACCAGCTCAAGCCATCACTACATTGGGATGATAATACAGAGACGAATGTATTTGAAGTCTCACCTTCTCCATCTTCGAGAGGATTTCCTAAATCCTTCAATTTCCCTTGCTTGATATCAACCAATTTATTCCTACAATCTTAGGCCCAATTTCCAAGCTTATGACAATAGAAACATTTTCCCTTCTTCTTCTTGCCAGAAGACTTGGCTTGATCATCAGAAGACTTTTAAGTTGATCTATACTCCTTATTTTTGCCCTTTCCTTTGGCTACCAAAGCCTGGTCCTCATTGCCATTGTTTTGAATCCTAGAAATCTCAAGTCGCTGCTCTTCTTGCAACATGATCCCGTGCAGCTCCTCAAATGAATGAAGATCATCGTGAAGTGTCTTTATCCATGTAAAGTAGCTCGTTATGCTCCCATTGGCCTCCATCCTGATACTATTCATCTGGCTTCTCATTTGAAGTCCCTATTGTCTCCTTTGTTGAACTTATAAACCTTGTTAAATAAATAGAACTTGTCACATGGTCATACATGGGTACAAAATACTTTGAGGCCCAAACTTAGGCAAAAAGAATTGAGTACAAACTCGTGGGAGGCCCTCTTGCATGTTGATGCCACATACCCACTTGAGTTTGGTAGAACCCCATGCACATGTGCATGGGGGAGAAAAAGTTAGTTTGCCACATATCCTAGTTTGCATGCAACATGCAAGATGCATGCATGACAAATTAGACACATGCAAATAGGCATGCAAATTGCCACATACCTTGGACACTTGGCAATAGCATGCCAGGCTTTGTACATACATCATTTCTATTAAATGGAACCTCCACGAGTTGAAGAAGGGTGATTTTTGGAATAAGCTTTTATTCTTCATCATTGAATTGTCTTCAACATCTGATTTTTGTGTAGGAAATCGCAGGAGGATCAGATCGGGGAATTCACAAGTTTCTCCCTCATCTCTCATCGGATCTGGATGAAATTTGTTGCAATCTGAGATCAAAGATTAAAGATTCTCCCAACATCTTGTGTTGGAACTCTTGAGAGAGGCAGGAGCAACCACAATCTTAGGTCAAATCCTAGGAACCCTTGGATTGAATTGTTCTCTCTCAAGAACTTTCAAAAAAATCTTTAAGCCACACCCAAGATAGAGAAGAGATCATGTGGGAAGACAGGCCATGTCCTTTAAAAGGCACCAAGTCCTAGAACCTTGGGTCAAAACCTTGTAGTTGACCACAACAACCTTGTAGTTGACCACAACAAGAGAGGACTACCTTGTGAGAGGTCTATGGACCAGATCGAGGGGGAAGAGCAAGATCCGACCTAGAGGGCCACAAGCCCTTGAGAGCAGGAGAATTGACAGAGCTAGCATAGTAGCAAGGAGCATACCTCGAAATCTTGAGCAAAGGCTGATGACCAGAAACTTGGGTCAACATCTTGGCTTTGACAAACTGACAAGGCCAAGGCCTTGATAAGAAGGTGCCTACAACGAATCAAGGGGTGCCTAGAAAAGGTCAAGGAGGGCCTAGAGTAGAGAAGATAGGGAGACCAATTGGAAACCCACCTATCCCCAAAGAGGTAAATAGAATGACGTGAGCAATGACCACATCTTGAGGGGCATCCATTTTAGAGACTCTGGTCAACATCTTGTGTTTGAGCTGTAAAGGAACACAAGGGCCTTGGCTGAGGGATGGCCTAGGGAGACGTCTATGAGGAAGCAAATATGTACCTTAAACGGGTTAAGGAAGTGCCTTCAAGATGTTAGAAAGGGTTGGGATGGACTTCACTTGGGAAATAGATCTTAATTGAACACTTTAGGGCCTGGCTAAAGTTGAGAGGTGCATCTGACTACAATTAAGGTTGCCCCCACATCGAGTATTGTATCAAAATCATGAAAACCTAGCTCCTGGGTTTAAAGGTTGTCCCTAGCACATGTGGAGTAGTGATGCCATGACCTGAAGGCAAAGGCATAACCTATGCTACTGAATATATGTTATCAAGGGATAGACCCTATTGAGGTTAAGGGCAACTTCTATAATTTGTATAATGTCATGACCATGGTACTTAGCCAAGGAAATTAAACACAATCCCTCATATATTTGTAGTGTGTGTGCCATGGCCAAGAAACCATGCGCTCCCAATGTTCTTAGTCATAAGGTAACCTACCCCCATGTTGTGTGTAGAATTCCAACTAAGAATGCCCACAACTATCAATGGAAGACGATGCCAAATCCCTTGTCAAAAAAAGGACAAACATGGTGAAACAGATCGGGACCAATGAGATATGTTTCTTTCAAAAGGTCACATCACCTCTTGAATGAACATTTCTTTTCAAAACAACTATCACAATATATTACTAGTCAAAGCGACACAACCCTTGCACCAACTAAACTAAATTCTTTCTAAATTGTTATAGGACCTTTAGCCTCATTTATACAACTAATTATTGCAGATATTACTCTATTGTTCATCTTATAGTTCATTGTAACTAGAGATACAAAATCATGATGAGATATTGAGAGTAATCCACAATGAGGTATGATGAAGGGAAACCATGTCATAGATATCCTCTTCATTCTTCATGTTATATGATCTTCCCACACATGGTGAGTTGGTGTTTCGAGCTTGAGTTCCGCTCGACCAACTAGGTCCGATTCTTTGTGATCCCACAAGTTGATATTACCAAGAAGCATTCTTGATGTGATATAGACTACTATGTATATGCAAAGTCATCAATTGGTGAGGATCTCTAAAGGATGAGAATAAGGATTAAAAAACATTTCTGATTGAAGTGCAATGAGATCTTCCCAACGCTATGAATGGAGCATTTTCTTAGCTTTTGAGGATATAAAACATCTTGCAGATGGGAACTTAAGAGTGCAATGAGGCATTGATCTTGAGTGGTCCCCAAGTTTCCTATTTTAATTATTAAATGGCCTAGATATTTATTTTGATAAGTACTTCAATGGTCCCCAAGTTTCAAAAGATTTCCATCCTTCAATGTCAACTCATTCCAGTCTGTACTTCGTTCACATCGTTACCAGTCAAAATTTAATTGTTGGTCCTACCTTACAGGCAAGGCTTAAAGGTAACAATTATGTGGACCTGCTGGCAAAATCATTTCTCCTCGATACAAATCTCATAGGAACTATGGATTAAGATTAGAACTAGGCACTGCGACCTAAATGAAAGTAGTTTACCAAATCCCCTAACTGGCAGCCAAAAGGTGTTGAAAAAAACATCAACACACCTCAAAGACATCAGATAAAAATAACCACCATTTGCATAAGAAAGTCGACCAGAAAGAAGCAACAATAAGAACTATCATATCCTACTTCCTCACAAGCCATGCGTTGCAAAAAAAAAGAATATATACCTTGACCTATACATGAGCTTGCAGGTAGGTTCCTTTTCCGGTTGCTTGGTTGTTGGAAGGACGTAAAGGTTTTGACAAGTGCTGCTGGAATTGAAATCCCTAGACAAGAGAATCTGCCATGTGCAGTCAAGATTGGTAAGCCGCCATAAACGGCGGCAAACGATTGACAAAGAGCATACATCCCTGTAGTCTAGTATTGCGCTCTCAACTCCTGCTGTGAACACCTGAATCCACAATTCATCTGGTAAATACTGAAAGGTTTTTCCATTGCGTTCTCGCTTGTTCCCGTCTGTGATACGAATGCTCCACGACATTTGTCCCTCAGTTGTAAAGCCCAGCCATGAAGACAATGCTTGTGCCTTTAAGATTATAAGAAAAATGGACGGAAACTCGAGCGAGAGGATAAATGTTTAAAGAGAAAGAGACTCATCTCAACCACGGTTTGCGCTTTGGACTTTGGAGTTTTGTAATAGGAGACGTGCCTCAATTTTGGCCCCAAGGTTCACCACAACCACACGATTTTAATTTCGATACCTTGGCGCCACGTGTTCGGGCGAGATAAGCATTTTTATGAAATCACTAAGAGGGAATATATAAGCAAACTGTGTGATTTTCACACGTGTGGAAATGCCCTAATGTGTGATTAAGATCTCCCAAGCTTTGCTTTTGAACTTTAGATCAACTCTAGACTGAAATCCAAGATTTATGTCAAATTATAAGGAAAGAGGCAAATCTACATGCATACATTCCTCACCAAAGTAGTTTCACACGTGTGGAAGGCACTCAAGAAAAAAACTAAGAAAAGTTGTTGCTCTTGAGTAGAGAGGGAAAGTGCCAATCAAAGCCTCGGGTAGAGAGAGAGTGTAATACACACAAAATTGATTGATCTCCAATATGACTCAAAAACTCAATATAGATTAAGAGGGAAATTAAAGTACATGTAGTAACTCGAGGTGGCCCAAGCTCAATTCCTATTGGACCCCTTATTTATGACCTCTCTAATCCTATTGGATGAGTGAGTCATCATCCCTTGGTTTTGATCGGACTCATCTTAAAAATCTTTCACTTATGATTGGACCCTTGACTCTTTGCCAACACATTGACTTGATCACTTGGACACTTGTAAGCAACCTAACTAGCTTGGGGTACATCAAAATTGACTTCTGGCCTAATGATGACCATGTGTACTTGACTATTTGAATAGATCAATGGTAGATCATCCTCTTTGATGCACTTTAGCTCCAAAAAAATCCTCTTGATCCAAAGCACTTCTTTTGTTGATGTAGTGAGTGCTTTATACTCGGCCTCACATGATGAAAGAGAGATAGTATCTTGCTTTTTGGGAAGCCAAGATATGAGATTTCCTCCAAAATATATTGTATATGCACTTCGTGGACTTTCGATCCACCTTGTCACTTGCAAAGTCCGAATCCAAGTAGCCAATAATGGATAGATCTTCACTCTTATAAAGCAAACCATAATCATGTGATGAAGATATGTACCTTAGCACCCTCTTGGCTCCATTTGAAATAGCAAACAATAGATATGATGATCCTTATTGTCACCATCTTTGCCACGGGTGCAAAGGTCTCTTCATAATCAAGTCCATGGATTTCAATTAATCCCTTTGCACATAATCTTGCCTTGTACTTGTTGATGGTGACATCTTGGTTGTACTTGTTTCGAAATACCCACTTGCAATATGTTGGATGGATGGAGGATCCACAAGCTCCCAAGTATGGTTGGTGATCAATGCATCATATTCTTGCTTCATAGCCTCATACCACTCCTTGGTATTGAGTGCATATTCAACATCCTTTGGCTCTTCATGTGCGATGAAAAATGAATAATTAGTGGAATCAAGATCCACTTGCTCAACATAAGATAGCCTATTAGGCTCAGATCTCTTTCTCAAGAATATTCTAGGTGAGAAAACCTGAGGAGACTCCTCCTCAAATCTTGACCCCAACACATCTTGATTGTCTTCAATAGTGATGATTTGTTATGCATCTTGAGATTGTTTGATCTCGGCCCCTTCAAGTGATGGATGTTGATTTTCATGAAATATGACATCTCTACTCTCAATCACTTTTGAAGTAGAGAGTATGAAGACTCTATAGGCCTTCTTGGTGGATGAGTATCCAACCATGATCACTTTGCTTGAGCATGGATCATGTTTCTTCCTTGTTTCCAAGGGAATATGTGCAAAGCAAACACTTCCAAATACTCTAAGGTGATCAACCTTGGGCACACAAGGATCTATTCTTCCTCTTGGCCACCCATTTTGAGAAGGGGAATAGGCACAAGAGAACTCCATTTTAATGTCTTCTTGCTCACAATAGTCATGAAATTTGTTGGAGATGTACTCTCCACCTCCATCACTCCTCAAAGCTTTGATCTTCAATGAGAATTGCTTCTCAACATATGCTTTGAATAATAGGAAATAATCATACACCATGGACTTTGAAGAAAGAAGATATAAGCATGTGTATCTTGTGTGATCATCAATAAAAGTCACAAAACCAGAGGCTCCTCCCTTGCTTGTGCTTGATGAGAAATGTACATCCGAGTGGATCAACTCCAAAGGAAGTGTACTTTTGATGGAAGATCTTGTATCTGGCTTCTTGTGTGATTTTTCACAAGCCTCACATGGCTTGATCTCCTTGGAAAGTGTATTTGGCAAGCCAATAGCCTTGGTTTTTTTTTATCATAGAAAGCATGGATTTCTAATTGGGATGTCCCAATCTCCTATGCCATAACTCCTCCTTGGAAAGCTTGGTCACATAAGCAACCTCAAAAGAATTTGCACTTTCTCTTGGATCCAATTTATATATGCCTCCAAATCTATATCCATGTGCAAGGATCTCATCATCATTCTTGATCACACAAGTATCAATATGGAGTTTCACTTCATGGCCACTATCAAAAAGTTGGCCAATACTTTGAAGAACCAAAATGTCTCTGTTTCAAAAGCTTTGCTAGCTTTCAGCCCTCAGTTTGACAAAAAGACACGAAGCAAAAATGTTTGCGAACATCTTGACGAAAAGACACGAAACAAAAATGTTCGCGAACATCCTGACAAAAAGACACGAAGCAAAAATGTTTGCGAAAGAAAAGTGTTCGTGATACAACAGGAGAAAGTCAGATGACTCAAGGTGATGCAAAAAATTTTGCGACACTTATTTACCTTCATGCTCCAAAGGATCAGGAAGATCATGCAAGTACCATGGAGTACAAAAACCATGATCTGATATAATGACATCAGCGGAAGAGCGCTAGGACGTGCCTAACTCACCTCTCTTGTAATCCATGATTAGTTATAGACTGTTTAGTCTATCTAATCAGATATGCTACTCGGAATGTATGCAATTACTAGATGTATAAGATACATACAGTAACAGATAAAAAAAACATATACAGAATAAAAGTTCGCCTGTGAGTGAGACAATTTTGTAAGCAGGATCCACAGAGATCCAAGAAGTCCGCTAGTAAGCGGATGCTACTCGTGAGAGAACACTATTTTCTCTCATGCCAATGTGTTGTGTGGATCTGTCATACAGCGCTTAAAATCAAGAGGATCAATAGATGATACTGTAGCTATTACGCACATATTACTCTCAATTTTGTCTGATCTTGAATGAATTATTGTCTGCTATCACTTGTGTATCTCATTCACTTGTTTTTTATCAAATCCGCACACCGATCCAGTTTTGTTGAATGTTGTATTAATCAATAACGTAGATCATTAGTGTTTGTCTACTTTCTGGAGGATTGTAGGAATGATATAACAGGTAGTGACCAGCGATCATATTTAAAATCCATCCAAATTTATTTCGTTTGCGATTAATTTGATTTTGTTTTAGCAATGTCAATATCAGAGCTCATTCAAGTTTTAGTTTCGCTTCATTTCGTTTTGTTTTGTTTCAAAGCCTGATTAATATTTGCAATTTGCATTGATCATTTTTCGCATCAGTGGTATCAGAGCCATCCTATCATAGTCTGACATAGCCACAAAGCTATCAGATCCAGGAGGCTAAGCATTCAAACAAAGAACCATCAACAAGTGAGAACACAATTCACAACAATGGCTTCAATAAGCAGCATACAATCCAAGATCTGTACAATCCTCGATTCATCAGAATCTAACTTCCTAGCATGGAAGGTTAAGACCTCGCTGATACTAAAGAGAGAAGGATTATTCCCTTGGGTAGATGGCACCGAGGAGATGCCTACAACTACAGACAAGGAGCTACGCGAATGGAGGGAGAAGAAAGATAAGACAATAGTTGTGCTATCTTCATCCATCGAGGATAGACTGACTTGGCTCCAATCTCTAAAGCAAAATGAATGTGGGATACATTACTCACAAGATTTTAGACGAAATCATACAATCAGATCATGTTGCTCGAAGATCAGTTGACAAACTTGTAGTGGGATGGTAAAGACATCACTTCCTTCATTAGGAAGATGAAGGATCTTTTCCTTTCACTACACAATTCTGGAGCAGAAAATGTAGTGTCATTAGAGAAGCAGCTCGCTTATCTGTTGAGAGCTTTACCAAGATCCTTCTAAACAACCAGAACCCTGCTAGCAAAAGATCCTACTATGACACTCGAAAAGGTTGTTGTCGAGATTCAAGAAGAAGTCAAAGTTCGAGAGCACCTTCATCACAAGGATGCTTCTGACCAAGCCCTCTACAACAACAAGGAGAAGACAAAGAAGCAATTAAAGCCTAAGAGGGAGTTAGCTCGAAAGCTGGATCGAGATCAGCAAGCAGGAGCCAGCAAAAGCAAATGGAAGAACAAAGAAAGGTCAAAACAGCAGAGTGGAGACAAAAAGACATGCGTGAGATGCAAACGCGAAGGACATACTATCAATTTGTGTGGGCTTAATCCAAAAATTGAGTGTATCCACTGTCACAAGAAGGTCATGCAGCCATGGACTACCACCAAAACCCAAGAAATAAATTAGCTAAAAGCAGATAGGAGAACAACAATAGTTCGTCCTATGTCGAGGAGCTAGAGAGCTCAAAGATGGGCGAAGAAAGAACGAATCACAAAATTCAACTACCTACATTTGTGTAGACATGTGTGCAATATCAACACCTAACACACAGGAGGTAATTCTTGATTTAGGAGCTACCTCGCACTTCGTCACATCAAGACGAATCATCTCCGATTTCCGAAGTGCAGATCCATCAAGATTTATTGTTCTTGGAGATGGATCAAAGCATCAAGTGAATGGTATTGGCTCACTATGGCTCAACACAAACGACAGAGACAGACGACTCGAAGATGTTCTGTTCGTGCCTACACTGTAGCAGGACTTGCTATCAATGGCAAGAATAGCTGATGCAAGGATGCATATAACATTCTCAGACGAAGCATGTAACATTGTTGATGCAAGTACCAGTACATTAATCACTCAAGGTAGAAGAAAAGACAACCTATATCACTTGAAGGTATGTCTACCTGCAGATCAAGTGCATCAGACTCATGATGATTCGCCAGATACTCTATGGCATAGGAGACTATGCCATATGAATTCAATGGCACTATATCAAACAAGCCATCATGCAATCACAGGGGTGACCATCTCGAATGCAACTAGTTCAATGACCTGTGATGCATGTTTGAAGGGTAAGATGTCATGTACTCCTTTTGTCAAAGACTCCTACAGAACTACAAAGATTTTGGAGCTTGTACATTCTGACATCTGTGGATCTTTCAATGTGATCTCAGTAGGAGGCTCAAAGTATTATATAATCTTTATTGATGATCACAGTAAATTTGCCAGAGTCTACTTTATTCACAATAAATCAGAAGCATTTGACAAATTCACAAAGTATGTGAATTGGGTAGAAAGATGCATAGGAAGTAAGGTGAAGCATATCAGAACAGATTGAGGTGGAGAATACATCTCAAATCGATTCACTGACTTCTGCAATGATCGTGGAATCATTCACAAAAGAATTACATCTTATGCACCATAGCACAACAGTGTTGCAGAAAGAAAGAACAAGACTCTAATGGAAGCTGCTAGGTGCATGATGGCCTATTCAAAGGATCCAAGAGTGTTGTGGGCTGAAGCAGTAGTTGCAACTGCTTACATTTAGAACAGGATAGGAAAATTTGGTGTTCCTCACAGGAAACCACACGAATCATGGTGGGGTAGAAAATCCAATCTGACTCACATCTGTATCTTTGGTTGTGCAGCTTATGCACATGTTCTTGATAAGTTTTGGAGTCATCAAGCTACTACACTTTGAGAGAGAGCTGAAGAAACAAAAATTTTCTATTTCCAAAGCTTTGCTAGCTTTCAGCAATTTGATGAAAAGACACGAAGCGAAAATGTTCGCGAACATCCTGACGAAAAGACACGAGGCGAAAATGTTCACAAAAGAAAAGTATTTGTGATACAACAAGAGAAAGTCAGACGACGCAAAAGTCAAATGACTCAAAGCGATGCAAACATTTTTGCGACACTTTTTGACCTTCATGCTCCAAAAGATCAAGAAGATCATGCAAGTATTGTGGAGTACAAAAACCCTAATCTGATATGATGATATCAGCGGAAGAGCATTAGGACGTGCCTAACCCACCTCTCTTGTAATCCATGATTAGTTATAGATTTTTTAGTCTATCCAATCAAATATGCTACTCTGAATGTATGCAATTAATAGATGTATAACATACATACAGTAACAGATAAAAAAAAAACATATACAAAATAGAAGTCCGCCTGTGAGCGAGACAATTTTGTAAGCAGGATTCACAGAGATCTAAGAAGTCTACTAGTAAGCAAGACGCTACTCGTGAGAAAACACTATTTTCTCTCATGCCAATGGGTTGTGTGGATCTATCATACAATGCTCAAAATCAAGAGGATCAATAGATGATACTGTAGCTATTACGCACATATCACTCTCAATTTTGTCTGATCTTGAATGAATTACTATCTGCTATCACTTGTGTATCTCATTCACTTGGTTTTTTTTTTATCAATTTTGCACATTGGTTCAGTTTTGTTAAATGTTGTATTAATCTATAACATAGATCAGTAGTGTTTGTCTACTTTTTGGAGGATTGTAGGAATGATATACAGGCAGTGACCAGCGATCATATCTGAAATCCATCCAAATTCATTTCGTTCGCGATTAATTTGATTTCGTTTTAGCATGTCAATGTCAGAGCTCGTTCAAGTTTTAGTTTCGCTTCGTTTCATTACATTTCGTTTCAGAGCCTGATTGATATTTGCAATTTGAGTAGATTATTTTTCACGTCACACTTATGAGGTTCTTTGTAAGCTTTGGAACAAAAAGAACCTTGTTGAGAGAGAGAACTTTAGATGGTGCAAGCTTCAAGGGAACGATCTCTATACCTTCAATTTTGAACTAGTCTTCTTGGCTCCTTTATGACTCAAAAACTCAATATAGATTATGAGGGAAATCAAAGTACATGTAGTAACTCGAGGTGGCCCAAGCTCAAATTGTCAGGAGAAAAAAATATGTCCGAAATTTTAGTCCAACATGTATATATGCATTTAGAGATAAATGTGCAAGCAACTGTCAGGATCACAATAAAAAAAACTGAGAGTATTGATATATTATAATGCTTTGATTTTTTTTTGTCATTCCTTATCATTTATTACTAAACTTGTCAATCTGATTATTTTTCACTTGCATATTTGTATCCATCCAATATAAATGAATGGGAGCCAAGTGGATCTCTTGTAGGTGTGTTAGACGTAATACACACTGATATTGGACATTTGCAACATAGAGGTAGAGCTGCAAAAGATCTTGTTGATTGTGGACTCTTCTTTTATGAATCCATGTCCAAATAGTCCCAATTCCATTACCTAGTTTTGAAAGTGATGAATGGATTGCCTTAGAGGGCTGTAATATTAGAATCATTTCGTTGCAAACTATATAATGATATAAAAATTTCATTAAAGATGAGCACAGGTTCAAAAACAGTTCAAATAAGTTGGTTTACTTCTTTGAATATATTTGTGGATTTCTTCTCTCAAGTGTCAATGTATACAACAACAATGTTTATATGTAAAAATTTATTAGATAGTTTATTATCTGAACTTATGAATGAAGGCTGGGACAAAAAATCAGATGGAAAAATTGAATGTAGAATTAAAATGTCTTCCTTTTGCTTTTGCTATCAAAGCAAGAGTAAATGGGTGCCACTCGATCAGGACTTGGAAACCAGACATTCTAAGCAAAAAAATATTGAAATAATATACAATGATGCACTTTTGACATGTGTTGAGGTGGAAGAAGATGGGAGCCTAAATTACACTAGGCAAGAACTATTGCTCCTACATGATGATATACTTTCAAACTTCAGATTCATTTCAAATGGCAAACTTGTAAGTAGCTATAAACACTCTATTCTTGATGTATAATTTCTTTAAAAAATTGCTCGTATAATCTTTATACTAAATGTTACATACTTTTATTCAGTTACATAAAAGACGAAGATCAAATGCAGTGATATTGGCGAAACTATCCAACTGATGGAAGAACACCGAGATTGACTATCAGAAAATACATGTCCATCATCGTTACTCAATATGAAAACAAGAATCTTGTTTTTTATCAATGTAGAAAAATTGCAATCCAGTAGTGTACTATGGACATAACTTGATTGTAAGAATCTATATTGATATCAATAAAAATCCAATAAATGGGTTGTTTACATGTATGAATTTGTCTCCTTTTCCATGTGGTAATATATACATGTTTACAATTGAAA
>MU832634.1:0-69794 GCA_029204225.1 Diphasiastrum complanatum | reverse complement strand
CATACAATGAGCTTCTTACAAGTCAAGGGTGCTACAAATCTTGTAAATGTTTTTGCTATTGTGGAAATGGAGCTCATTCGTGATAGTAAGCTTTATCTTTAAAAGACCAATTTTACTATAGACTATGTTCGATGTGAAAGATTTCAACTAGTTTAGGTGGGAAGAAAAGCATTCTCTCTCTCTCTCTCTCTCTCTCTCTCTCTCTCTCTCTCTCTCTCTCTCTCTCTCTCTCTCTCTCTCTCTCTCTCTCTCTCTCTCTCTCTCTCTCTCTCTCTCTCACACACACACACACACACACACACACACATCTCATTTCATGCTTATACATGAGGTCTCTTCGGGTCATGTATCCATTGGTGCACTATATTGGTGATATCTTGCAATTTTGTATAAAATGCTCAATTTATGGCACATTCGGATCCACACATGTGAAATGCAGTAGCTTCCTGTTTTTGCACCGACAACAACTTCATTTCATGTTTTGATTGGTGTTTGATCAAAGTCTATTAGAGTTTGCATCTCATTCAATGTTGATTTTTCTACATTGGCAAGGTTGGTGATTTGTTGTCTTTCTAACCAAAGATCAAAGGGATGTTTTGGATCCTAATGATCTGAAATTCTTCACATGGTATTAGAGCTCTTGTATTTCAAGTAATGAAGGAAGCAATTACATCTATCAAGGATTTGGAGGAGATATCAATGCTAGAGCATGCTAGATTGAATTCTACTCAAAAACCGAGTTCTTTGCATATGTAGATTGGATCTTTTGTAGATCAAAAATCAAATTAGGTTTATATACTTGATTAATTCTGATTTCACATCTTACACACTAGATTTCCAATTTTTGATGCATTAGAAAAGCCTAAGTGGTGGCTACAAGATTGCATATCAAGTTATAGGCAATTGCATGCAGAATTTGTGATTTTGTCAAAATCCTAATTTCGATTGGATCTCTATTTAGTGAGGTTACTGAACTTCATTTGAGTGTGTTTCAATCTTAGGAAGTGGTAGGAGTCATTAGATTGAGGATAGATCATAGGTTGATCAAGATTTCACTATTCTATGTGTTGATTTGCTTGATATAAGTGCTAGAAAAGAATTGAGAGGTTCCATATCTTTGTGATTTCTTTTTGGAACCTTTTGCTGTATTTCAAAAGAGTAATGATATGTTACATGACATACTTCTGAGCTACGATTAAAAAGTTATGGCAAGTCAAAAGTATTAGTGTTATAATATTTTAAATATATAAACTACATCTTGCACGAATTCTTAAAGGGTCTTTTTGGAGCTCAAAACTCCTCTAATGGGCAAAAACAAAAGTAAGTAGTCTAAAAGGCAAGATCAAGGGGACGCTTCTTCAAATGGAAAAAGGAAAGATAGGTCAAAGCTCAAGTGCTTCTATTGTGGCATCAAAGGACACTTTGCAAGTGAGTGCTACAAGAAGAAGAGAGATCAAGGAGACAAGCAAGGTAATCTAACTCTTGATGAGGATGGATTGGATGTTCAAAATACAAATGATGATGCTTTTGTGATGTCTTCATGTATGCTTGCTAATGATGGAGATCTAGATCCATGGTGGATTGATAGTGGAGCAAGTTCACACATGACTTTTTACAAAGAGTATTTCACTTCTTTGTTGGCATTTGGAGATGACAAGAGGGTGATCTACACAGCCAATGATGGTGAGTGTGCAATCAAAGGGATTGGCACAATTTCTATTTTTCTCTCTACAAATAGGAATGTTCATTTGGAGGATGTTTTGTTCATTCCATCTATTACCAATAACTTACTTAGTGTGAGTCAATTGCTAAGTAAAGGTCTCAAAGTGGAGATTTATGGAGACACTTGTATGATCAAAAGGAAGGACATCTTGATTACAAAGATAAAAGACAAGGAAAATTGTTCAAACTAGATGCTTGTGTTATTGCTAACCAAGTTGGATGTGTTGCAAGAGAGCAAATGTCTATTCAAGAGGTTTGACATAAAAGGATGGGACACCCTAGCTTCAAGTCACTAGAGATAATGGCTAGGAAGCAATTTGTGATTGTCTTCCAAGTTCCTTAAGTAGCATCAATCATGCTTGTGAGTCTTGTGCTTTGTCAAAGTCACATAGGCTACCTTATGCTAGATCTACATCTAGAAAGCCTTTTCAAATTGTACATTCGGATATTCATGGAATTACTATGTATGTAACTTTATTGATGGATTTTGTTGGATCTATCTACTAAAGAGCAAAGATGAAGTGTATGATGCCTTTGCTGAGTTCAAGAATGCAAGGGAGAACCATTTTTTCACAAAGATCAAGTGCTTGAGAAGTGACAATGGTGGAGAGTACATATCTACCAAGTTTAAGGCTTTTTGTGATGAGCATGAGATCAAGAGGGAGTATACAGGCTAAAAGCATGTTTTGGTGGTACAAAAGAAGAACCCATTTTCCATAGTACCTTTTGGGTCAATCTTTGTGGATTTTATTACTCCTAATTTATATTTCCAATACAATACTTATGGTAGTACATTTCTCACTTTTTGGAGCAAGTGATAGGTCTCGCGAGTTAATGCAATGAAGGCATCCTTGACAATCATCGACATACTAATCACATGGGCCTACCAATCATGGGCCTACTTTATCTAATTTGAATTTGGATAATAAATGCTTTGCCCTACAAATGATCAATTCAGTGCTATCTGTTAGGGCCATTTTTGGCAGGGGATTGGTCCAACCAAAACATCCTAAAAAAGTCAAGAGGCACCACTATTGATGGTGGCTATGCCCTACGTGAGTAACGAAGGTCCTGCCACATCCAATCCTGGGGGCTTCCTCTGTTACCCCGTGCTCCCCAACCAATGAGAGTTTTTCAAGCTCTCAAGGATACGGTTGCAAGGAGGGGGTGCTAATACTTTTGGTTCAATGATTCACTAGCTTCCTAGAATTATGGTTTCGCAAAAACTTCTGAGCGCTAATGTCTCTTTCCCCAGTGAATTCGACTTACAGTTGGTAAAGATCTTACATGGGCTGGAAACTGATTTACTGTCTATGATGTGCTCGTGGGGTGCAAGTTATACGCACCGCTTTGTTTGCTAAGCGGCGGTATTTTCGCCGACCGTCGGGTCTAGGTATTTCGCTAAACAGTTTCGACGGCAGGTGTGACTAGTATGACGCTTTAACCAAGGCGGTGTACTTCAGCCACGGATGGTGGACGGCCTGCTCTGGTGTTTCACAGAGGTCGGGTCCAATTAATACGCTTCATAATCACAAACACCATAAGAAACACTTCAAAAAACTTGATGATTCCTTATAGCCGTTTAATAAATCTAACTCAGCAAAATATAAACTACCCAACCTACAATTCTCTTCGTACAACACATTCTAAATCAGTACGAAACAAAATTTATTTATTAACACTTTCCTTAAACAAGTTGGAAATAGGCAATCATCATTCTAATTAACCATGCCGCATCTGTTTATAAAATATTACGATTCCGGACTGAATTTGAATTCGTGCTGAAAAACGATTCACTATAATGCACAATCGACCCATACTCTACGACAATCCATTCACTAGTTAGGTACTTGCAATTACTGAAGTCAAGCAAACAACATTCTCATTGCAAGCAAGTGATTCTGAGTTCATACTACCGGTAAACCCACAAATACGCATAGACCTGATCCCAATGTCTACTTGTTCAAGGAAAGGATCACAATCATTTAGGTCCCGATAGGGACATGGCAAATGCGGAATTATTGAAATGATTAGGTCCTCATACAATTACACAATGCATTCTCAGTATCCTATCATTCATTCAATGAGCAAAAGCAAGTACGGACGTCAAGCACCCACATTCTAATTGAAAGCAAGTAAACACGAGAGTAAAAATTGATGTGAGGTAAACCCATACCTCAGTGCGAATATAGGTGACCGGAAATCGTTGAAGTACTAGTCATGAATGCTGCTTCTAAAACTCCAGGTTGTGTTTTGTTTGCCACTTGCTTTACACTCACAGATTGTTGGATTGTCTTGTGAATCAGCAAATTAGCCTTGGAAAAACCCTCGTACTGGTTATTGTGAAGAGTCACGGGTTGTTGTAGACTGAGAGACATATTTCCAGACCATAGAGGGCTGTAATTAGACTGTGAAAACGGTGACAGGTCTGTGGCAGACATCAGAGATCTCACTCAAACATGACAACTGCAAAAACGGTAGCAGAGGCATAGAAAGAAGGAGGAGGGCTGACTGGCCGTAGACAGGCTGAGGCTGCACACAAGTCTGAAAACCGCAGGCAGACCAGGGAAATGGGCGGGTCGCAGGCAGTGATAACAAGCTATAAATGGCTTGTTGGCAGGTCGCAGTTAGGCAGGTAGGTCGCAGGCAGGGAGGCAGCCCACAGGTGGCCGCAGGTAGGCTGAAAAACAACAGGTCCACAGGCAGGCAGGCAGCCCACAGGTGGCCGCAGACAAGCAGGGCAAGCTGCAACGGGTCTGCTAGATCCCAAATAGTGGGTTCAGGGCCGCAAAACAGATCTCATAATCTGATTTTTACTGATACTGCCCTTAGAAAGTCGCAATAGACTGCTAGCAAACCACAGACAGAGTGATGAGGCCTCTAACAGTTTGATATAGATTGCTTTTGATGCACTGGGACATGGCAGATCCACCGACAATGGGTCATGACTTTATGCAACCCGCATAGCAGTGAAGGCTTCAAACTCAAAAAGGGTTGCTCAGAAAGTAATCATGCAAGAATTGAAGTGAACCAAGGACGTGATCACACACATTCAAACAGGGACTAACCAATTCGAACACTTCTCATCAATCAACATGATATGACCACCTCCTCATGCTACACTCAATCACCCAACACACGTGAGTTTCACACACAATATGATATAAAAAAAAACAACAAGCTGGAAGACACGCCATCCTCTCGAATAATCAACTTTCATCACTCACACAATGTAAGCACTTTGGTGAAACCCTGACATAACCAAAAAGGGCAAGCCTCCCAACATCCCACGAACACCTGGTATCAAACAATCCCTCCAACCACAAACAGTATATTCAATCAAAGAATTCGCCAACCACAAGCAATTCCTTACAAACAACTATCATTCTTTCATAAAGATGAAAGCATACTAGTGAGGACCACACAACCCTCAACCAAGAAGCAACTCATTTAGCAACCAACATTCAAGTGAACTAATTCTCTCAAGCAACCAACTACCATGGGAACACTACAAAAGACAACTACACTCCAAATCACTTCATGCTTAACCCAACAACTACAAGACAAGACAACAAGAATTACTAACACTATGCTCATCCAACTCTTAAACAAGGCAATGAAGCTCTCCATGCCACTCAAGACAATAAAGATAAAAAACTACTAATTCTCAACATGACTTTTAACTCTCAACATCCAACTTACACACATCCACAAATACAAAGAGTTGGCTCCTTTTTATAGGAAAACCCAAGTGTCCCCCTTCAAAATGAGGCTTTGCCAATTTTCATGCCCTTCAAGCCCTCTTTGCCATTTGTCCTCAACCCATTTGATAGTACACCTAGTGGCCACCATAAGAGAGTGGGGGAGTGGTGCATTCAAGGCTCTCTTCCAAAACTAGCCAAGATGCCATTTTTGTCAAAGGCTAGGGAGGCCATTCAAGTTTCCCCTTTTGTACACCCTAGAAGCCCAAAAATGTCAATGGCTAGTGGGTGTACCTCCCAAATTTTTTAGCCTCCAAGGTGTTTTGGCATTTAATATCCAAATTTTGGGTGAGGCCCTTTTTCAACCCCTATTTTTAGTAGGCGGCCTTCACTTTTTCTTTGGGTACCTTCATTTTTGGCCTTTCTTCGTTTTTTCAAAGGCCGTGCGCCTATTGCTCATTTGTCAGGATTTTTGGCCTGTTGGGTAACCACTTGGCCCGCACATTTTGTTAATTGCCCGTAAATTGCCCAAACTTTGCCGTTAGGGTTTCTGTGACTCCTTGACACTGAATCCATATTTTCCGATCCCGTTTTTACCCGAAACTTTTCTTTCTCGGTTTTTTCTTCTGTGGTTGACTTTTTCGGCATTCATGACTAGGGCTCCCACGACAACATGGTTTCCCTGAAAAATACACTGAGTGATCATATATTAGTAAAAATGGACTCTATACATGGTGAGATTTTAGCACGGTCATACCGACTATTTTTTTACAACTGGCCATTTTTTGAAAAGCCGTAAAATATTTACCGGCCATTTCTAAGGCCGCAGAATTTGCTCTAGCCTCATTTAGGGCGGGCTGGGACCCAATACTAGGTGGACCGGCACTTTTGGCTCGGTCTTACAAAACTTGACCACAAAATATTTTTGACGGTTTTTTTGAAAAGTCAATTTGTTCCTTTTAAACTGTGTCTAGCCACTTTAGGGCGGGCTGGGACCCAATTCTAAGGCCAATTTGTGCCGATTTTTCTCTAATAACCGGGCTTTACATGTCGGTTTTTTCAATTATTGCAAACTCAAACTTCAATATTAGCCCGATTTTTCGTGCGGAAATATCGGCTAACATTGGTATCTACCACTAGGTAGTATGGTCCCCATATGGCGGACCCAGAGTCTCTGGTTTTGCAGACCAGCTCCTGGTGGTGGATCAAGTTAGTGGGCTCAGCACCCTTGCTAGGTGATGCTAACCATAGTGAGTTCGTAGGATGGCTTCAACAACAGCTACCCAAAGGCCATCGATTTAGCCCTTAGGATCTATATGCAACCGGATTGGATTTGACCGCAACATCTTTGAACAATTTGGTGTCTTCATACCTGCAAAAACCCACCTGTGACCTAAATGGCAAATGCTCCCAATTCCATCATATGTAAAGCAATGCCCACTTTCGGACCCATGCATGGAGGGATATGCAAATGCAAATCTCAGGATTGGAGATGGGATGATATGGATGCAAATCATCAGTATTGTGTCTAACACCATGTCATTGATGTGTGTATGAATGCATACGCAATGAGGCTTTAGTGCCCCAACTCTAAAACAGGTCCAGACTGGTGATTATCAATTCTTTTTTTGTTTAGACATTCAACTTATACTCTCTAAGAATGGAGTCACCAGGGAATAACCATCTGGTCTCCTTTGTGTACTGACTCTTCTCTCAAACCCTGTATTCTGACAGTAGTCCATGTAGGACAACTTACTGTCCTAAGATCCAATACACAAGATGCTAGGAAGTACTAGTTTTCCGCTAGTCTATGGAATCAATTAGGAAAATCATCCTCACCTCTTATGGATGTGCGAGGCGTCACTCGTCCTCACAAATTGGTTCGAGATCTGATAGAGACGGTTGAAGTTTTTTTTTTTTTTTCTCTTACTTTTCTCTCAGTCTTTCTTTCTCTCTCTTTTTCTGTTTTTCTTTTTCTTTTTCTTTTTTTATATATTTTTCTTCTGTGCCTTACCCATTGGGCGATGGAGTCACTCCCCACCCCACTGCACTGTTTTTGTTCCCACTTTTTCCTCTCTCAACCCCCCCCTCAACTATGCGTCTATACATTCATTTATGCCCATAGAAGTTAGCAAATGCCCAAATGCAGCTCAAAGTTTTTATAGAGATGCAATAAAGATGTATGTGTAGAAACTGAGACTTGCAACAGATGCTCACCATACCGTGTCTAGTGTATGATGCATAATAGTGAGGTGGGTGGTTACAGTGCATTCCTGCACATTTCTGTCTGTTGGTTTTTCAACTCTCCGGTGTAATTGGGGTCCACTTCTGCCACATCCACAAGGGCTGGATCGACACCTTCCAGGAACTTAAAATAAAACATCTCATTTAGGGTTTTGCGTTCCCTGGAAGTTCTGTCACGCATCCGCAGGTACAATGCTAGGTCCGCTCCTGACTCCATGGACTCATTGGGGTTGTACCACCATTTGGTAAGGTGAATCCTGGTGGGTTTAGTCTTAGTGCCCCAAGGTTGTAATAACCAATTCTGCAGGCAGTAGGCATAGTGGCCGGCCAATCTAATGATATCATCTTTCTGTTGCGCGACAATAACTGAGAACCTACATAAGATCTCGCAGGAATATTTGTAGTTTTCAAAACTACCTGGGATGAGTGGCCATGTGAATATGAGGGCGGAACTCGTGGATGGCTGTAGCTCAAAAACCTGGATATCTAGCGGAAACTCCATGGGCGGTAGATATAAGCTGTAAGCATCAAAATTTTTGTAGAACAGAGTGTCCGACAAAATTTCCTTGCGGTGTACAGGGTAAGCGGGTAAAGGGTTGCGGGAACTCTGAGGCTTGATTGGTCCTCTTGCAGCTTCTTTTCTCTGATACTCATGTAATTGCCTAGCTAGCATGGCTACGATAGTTTCAGTTGCAGCTAGTTCCACCTTGGTGTTGGCTAGGATCTTTTCTTGCCCTTTATACCCCTCTCTATGGCTTATCTGCCGTCTTTCACTAGCCTCCTTGAGGTCATTGTACTTCTGCTTCCAGGTATCTCGCTCCTTATTGGTGCTAACCAGCTCGTTAGTGGCTCTGATTTGTAGGTTCTTTTGTTTCTTCAATTCTTCTTTCAGACGTTGGATTTCTATGTCGGTCCTCTATCTTCCTTCAGTACAAACCTCATCAGTTTTCTATGGCGTTGCTCGGGCTGATTACTGCTTTGTGGGTCTTCCATTCTCTTTTTAGCAGTGAATTCCATCACCTGTGTTTTAGCATTTATTTACATGAATATACAATGTGTTGAATGTACAAAAAATCTTTAAGCTGTACACCCCTCTCCCCTTCCGTGTGTATCTATCAGGTTTATGCTATGGCAGGGTTTTACTATGTACTTAGGCCGTGTGCATTAACCCATGGGTTATGCTACTATGGTGTGACCTAAAACAAGTTCTAGATAGTTCATGGCTCATTAACTGATGTAATTGGACTAGGAGTTGGAGATTCTCTAGACCTACTTGGTTTATCAGACTTTTGATCCACCGAACTCCATACCATGCTTGGGCTTTTAGGATTGTCCATAGCTCCGCAGCAATGGTTATAGGCGAAATGACTACCCTACCTGGCTCGCATTGCCAGTAATGATCATGGTTGTAGGCTATCGCAGCTAGACTATCAGCATGTTGGTTCTGTGCTCGTGGAATATGCATCCATTCGATGTGGGAAAACTCTCTAGTGTATTCGTTGATGGCAATTGCATAGGCCTGTAAGATCCTGCTTTTGAGTCAGTATATGCCAGTCATACCTCGGATTAGGAGTTGTGAATCCCCCATAATTCGGAGGTTGCCTATAGTTTGCACAACTCGCATGGTCATTTGCAGACCGATTAGAAGGGCTTTGTATTCGGCAGTGTTGTTCGTGAATCCTTTTCCTAATAGGACTCCTATACTGGCTAGTTCAGTCCCATTGGAATTCTACAATACTGCTCCTATGGCACCTTCTCTATTTGAATGTCTGCAGGCCCCATCTACCTTCAACGTATATGTCCCAAGTTCATGGGTGAGTTCCATATCCCAACAATAACCTTTTTGTATTTTTCTTGATTTTATGAATTTTTGTGTTGGTTTTTCGCACCCTTCCGTTCACCGTATATGTACAAGGTCACTAGGGCTACTTTTGATTCTCTGAGTGTTCCCAGTATTCATGATGCCTCTAGGTCGATCATTCCGATACCTGAAAAGGTGAATAGGAAAATGTGTTACATACTGTACAGGTGACTTCTGTGAAAAATACAGATCCTAAGTGGATCTAAACTCCAAGATCATTGGCTTGAATGCTTGCACTCCAAACTACATAAGCTAGGAATTGGCAACACATTCTATGCTACCTAGAATGCAAAGAACTTGATCAAAAAGCATTTATCACAAATGGAAACTTCCATAAACATCAAGTGCGGCCCAAAATAGCATTATACAGTCCATAATACATCAGCCTACCACTTTTGGAAAGCACCTAAGATCATACACACAAAGCTTGAACTCAATCACTACACAATGCCAACAATGGAAGGAGAACCCAATAGAAAAATCTCTCATTAAGCAAATGAATACAATGGATCTGCTCCAACCTGTTTCTCCACGGCCTACCTGCTATATATAGCTGAGAGAGATGACTCTCTCTCCTCTCTCTAGACCCTCCTTACCTAAAATATGCCCTATATAGGTAAAATTGGCATATATGTCCAAAATACATGAAAATGGACTCATTTCGAAGGTCTTGAAGTTTGACACTTCTTCATACTGAAAAAATACACTTACTAAAAATATCTAGACCTGTTTCACACGTGTGAAAAGTCAGATCCTAAACTATGTGCCATTTTTAGCAATTTTGGCCTAAAACTAGACAAGGAAATGTTGACAATTTTCACACTCCCTCTTCAACTTAACTTGCTAGTTTTACAACACTACTTTGTTCCAACTTAAGAATGATCTCCATCATCAGAATATATCTCTTCTCAAGGATCCTAATATGTACAAAATAGGACACAACATAATTGATATAGATAATAGTGTCCATATAGGATGCTTCACTATTTCTTACATCAATTTTACATAGAATCATAAAAATGGTACATGTAAAAGAACATAGAATCTCAATTAATGAATTCCTCCATGTATCCATCTCTGGTTTCTCTGTAAAATAGCAGCAAACAAGTTGTAAATGAAAGTGATCAACAAGTGTTTGCATGCCTCCTCCACATTTCACTATACATATAGTGAATGCAACATGTATCTCCATGAATGAACTTCCATCACCACCTTGCCTTTGTAGATCTTCAATCCATGAAAGCCTTTGAGTGAATGAATGCCAAAAAGATGTGTTCCCTACTCCATTTGAATGACCAAAACCTGAACTTGAAATACTTGAAGTACCTCCACAAGATTTGCACACAACGCTTGATCCTACAATGTCAACAAGTTGCCAATTTGCCAACACTAGAATACTAGATCTTGAACTTTGTTCAAAAGAAAACATATTGACCACTTCAATACCTTTCAAGATCTGAATGAATTCATGTACTTGATCATACAAACCAGCAATGATAACTATTCCATCTCCAAGATCCAAAGGATGCAAAACTATGGAACTAGTTTTATTGAAATTTGACAATTTCAACACATTGACATAACAATGTTCATACATGAGATTAGGCAAGTGAGGTAGAGTAAGAAGACACTTCCTTGCAGCTCCAAAGACCTTACTTGAACCTTCAAGAACCTGTAAAAACAGATCCAAAATGCCTTGACCATTTGTCTCTTCTTTGATGCTTTTCACTAGCTTCGAATTGCCACTTGTCTCTTGGTGTTGATGAAGCAATCCAAGATCAACCTCTTGATCTTCCAATAAGACATCAAAGATCTTGCATATGTGAACATCTTCAGATCTGAAACTCTGAAGATACTCCCTCTCAAACACATGATTAAGATCCCACAAGATCTCATCAATGCTCAAATTTGACCCTTCACTATAGTTAGTGAAAACAATGCCACCATCATAAACCAAAAGATAGATTCCAACATTTCCATTTAACATGAAGTAGAGTAGGTGAATATGAGTATCAAACCTAATCAAAACAGCCCTCTTGAGTTCATAACAAACCTCAATAATCTCACCAATGATATCTCCCTTGCCTTGAAGAAGTTGCCACTTGAGTTGCTCCATGTAGTCTTCTTCAACCAACCTTTTGCCATCTTGACCATGAATGAACAATCCACCACAATCATAGAATGCTTTGAGTTGATGAAGAGATGTTAGATCCATGCTTTGGATCTTCCCAAGAACCACTCTTCCATTGCCCTTTCCTTCACAAGACTCCCTCTTAATGCTAGCACCACAAAAGTTAGAAACCTCCCTCTTGATAGTTGCACCATAAGAAGTAGAAGACTCTTGAATATTAGAAGCCAAGAAAAGAATCCTTAGTACCTTCAACATAAGAGTGATTGAAGTACTCTCTCTTTTCAAACATGAACTTCTACTCAATGATTTAGGTAATGAGTCATATGATAATGATTCTTCCTCACTATCGTTCATAAAAACATCATTCAAAGTACATCCTACTTTGAACACTTCACATACTTCTCTTCCTTTTGACTTGTGATCTCCCTCACCAAGTCTCATGATAGAAACCTTTGATCTACTCTTTTTATGAAGAAATGTGACACCACTTGTTGCACAAATGACTTTATCACAAAAAGATGTAAAAGAACCATTTCCTTCAAGCATGCTCAAAGCACCATCATCTTTTCCCACATGATTACATACATCAATATGAAAAGAATTAGAAGAACAACCATCTTCTTGCAAAGAATGACACTTAGCATCTCCATCTTTTTCCATATGAACAAACAAGTCATTAGCAACAATCACTTCCAAAGAAGAATCTTCATCAACTCCATTGATGAAGTTAGCTCCTTCCTTACCTTTTCCATTTTTGCACTTGCCATCTAGCACCATTGAAGAACCACCAAGCCTTGGAAGTCCATGAGTAGAAGAGTACAAACATGATGCTAATTTAGCTCCACATGACTCCATATGACTAGTAGGTAACACTAGTGCATCTTCAAGATCCAATGGATCCAAAAAATTGACCATAGATTCACCAAAGCTTGCCAAGTTAGCACAACAATTATCATCTCCAAGAAGTACATTAGATCTCAACCTAGATCTAGCATTTTGTTTCTTATGGCATTCATTTGCAAAATGTCCTTTTATCCCACAATAAAAGCACTTGAACTTTGACTTATTGTTCTTAGTAGAAGAGGAAGAGGAAGAGTGATCATCATGATCAAAGTTACCACCTTTGGACCATTTCCCTTTGCCTTTACCTTTGCCCTTGAATTTGCCTTTTGTGAAGAAAGCCTCTTCACCTCCACCTTGCAAGGATGCACCATCAAGCTTTGATTGCAACCTATGTTCTTCAGCCAATAAGATTTCTTGCAAGTCAACCACACTTGGCAAGACTCTTTGAATGGCAAAACTTTGCACAAGGTTAGCATGTTCATTTAGCAAACCATTCAACATAACTTGGACTATTTCACCATCTTTTATGTTCTCATCAATGCATGCTAAATCATCACTTAGGGACTTAACTCTCAAGATAAATGCATGAGCACTTTCACCCTCTCTTTGCCTACTAGAAAATATTTGTCTCCTTAGGGTCAATACCCTAGATGTGGACTTTGATTCAAAGAGCTTCTTTAAGGCATTCCATGCCTCACTTGCACTTTGACACTTTCCAACTTCCTTGAGAAGTTCATTTGTAACATTCATTTTAATGATATGAAGAGCCCTTTTGGCCTTCTTATCAAACCTTTGTTGCTCTTGAAGTGTGAGAGGTCTCTCTTCAATTTCTGCAACTATGTCCATGAGTTCATTCAACTCAAGTAAGGACTCCATCCTCACTTTCCAAGTAGAGTAGTTTGATGAACTCAACCTTTCACTAGACTCTAGCATGATCCCACCATTGGAAGCCATGATTCTAATGTTTCTTCAACTTTTAGGTTTTGTCCTAAAGCACTTAGCACTCACTTTTCTCTCAACAAATGATAGATAAAGAGATCTATGAAGATTTAGGACCCTAAAACACTTCTATCTTGAACCTAGATGGTTTCCAAGCATAGAAAGGAAGATTGAAACACATGCAACACTTTGCACACACTAAGAATGGATTACAAAATCAAACCAACCTGAACACACTCTTGCTTAAGCTCTCAAACTTTCCAGCAAGTGACCAAATCAAGTTATGGTGTGAAGAGTTACTTGCATTCTTAGAAAATACCCAAAACTAGGATGCCAAGATTACCTAGTAATGAACAAACTTGATCAACATATGATCAACACACTAAGATATTGATTCAACCTGTAAAACCACATGTAAACCACACTTCTAAAAGTTTATAAACTCCAGCAAGTGATAAATACAAGATTTAGAGGTGAATGAATGAGCACACTTAGTGAATCACAAGACTAGCTTCACTATCTTGTCAAATCTTGGTGTTTAGATGTAGATCTAAGATCACTTCACATGAGAATGTTCCTCAACCTGTTAAGAACCTGAAAACACACTTGCATAATGGTTAACACCTTCCAGCAAATGCTCCAATCAAATTACATAAGGAGAGTTACTTACATGCTCAACAAAGTACACCAAAATTTATGCCAAAATTGATGACAATCTTTACAATATGCTCTTCACAATGGAGCTTACAATATGTTCACCCAAAAAAGGGGATCTTTCATCCAAATGGGAGCTTTGCTCAGCCTTTAGGAGAATTACAACTCACTCAAAAGAGCATTTGTCATCCACTTAAGGAGAAGTTTCATCCACTTAAGGAGAGTGTTCATCCAAGAATGGAGATTGTCAACAATAGGATTGAAAAGAACATTGTTAGTATTGAATATGCACAAGCCTCACAATCACAAATGATTAGGTGTTATGATCTGATCCAAAATAGTTTCTTTTCAGCCTCTGATCTTCAATAGACCTGAAATATGCTTTTGATCCACAAGTTCAACTCACAAAACAAAGGTTAGTAAGATTTGATCAACAAAGCAATGCAAAATCATGCTAGAACTTGATCAAACATCCAAATATCACCAAAAATGGAATACTTACTGTAAATAGAAGCCAACCAGCTCTGATACCATGTGAAAAATACAGATCCTAAGTGGATCTAAACTCCAAGATCATTGGCTTGAATGCTTGCACTCCAAACTACATAAGCTAGGAATTGGCAACACATTCTATGCTACCTAGAATGCAAAGAACTTGATCAAAAAGCATTTATCACAAATGGAAACTTCCATAAACATCAAGTGCAACCCAAAATAGCATTATACAGTCCATAATACATCAGCCTACCACTTTTGGAAAGCACCTAAGATCATACACACAAAGCTTGAACTCAATCACTACACAATGCCAACAATGGAAGGAGAACCCAATAGAAAAATCTCTCATTAAGCAAATGAATACAATGGATCTGCTCCAACCTATTTCTCCACGGCCTACCTGCTATATATAGCTGAGAGAGATGACTCTCTCTCCTCTCTCTAGACCCTCCTTACCTAAAATATGCCCTATGTAGGTAAAATTGGCATATATGTCCAAAATACATGAAAATGGACTCATTTCGAAGGTCTTGAAGTTTGACACTTCTTCATACTGAAAAAATACACTAACTAAAAATATCTAGACCTGTTTCACACGTGTGAAAAGTCAGATCCTAAACTATGTGCCATTTTTAGCAATTTTGGCCTAAAACTAGACAAGGAAATGTTGACAATTTTCACAAGGCATGCCTACAACATCTATGGCATCCGAAATATCTTTCTCAAACTTGAAATACTGATCAAAATCCAAAGTCAGTTTAATTACTACTATATCAAGTGCCAAAACGAGATCTATTAAATGGTCATCCAAAATTTTTGTGACAATACCTACAACATTATGTACATTGGCATTATCTACATGGGAATGGGATTAGAGGAAAGCTCCATGCGTTTGACTTTCTTCGGTGCTTTCGCCTGTGAGGTAGTGGTCCTCTTGGGTGTTGTGTGGATTCAGAATGAACAATCAGGCCTTAGAGGAAATGAAGGTCGTGATCCCATCAACAACAAAAAAAAGAACACGTTGAAATGCGATAATAGGGTTTGGATTACTTAGAGAACGGAATTAGAGCAGTTTTGATTTATTGAACTTTAGTATAGGTGTCATAGACAACCATAAGGAGAAGAACGATTAGGTGTCTGAGCCAGCCGTGCACTTCTCTGTTACTGATATTTTGATATAAAGAAATGTGAATCAATTAGGTGTCTATGACAGCCATACATTTCTTCATTTGTGGAGTTATTGCAAATAGAGGAGAAAGAGTAAGAGGCACTCAAGCATGAATACAACTGATAAGAACAATAGCGATTATGTATAACAAATGTTGTAATAAGAACTATCGGATCACAAGACAATCGCACAAAGCACGTGATCCTACTTACAGAAACAAGTAATTGCTATAGTTCTGAATACTTTTATTCTCTATAAAATCTCTAACTCTGAGGAGTCAGATACTGGAAAATCAATTTTGGTCATTTAATCTTTGTCTGATTTTGATTTTGCGATTGATACAATGGATACTGATAGATGTTGTCTCTACTCGCTCAGTTCCTTATATAGTTGTTGGATGATCTCATGTTATTCTAATAACATACTTTAAAAGATCATTAACAATTCTAGTAGTAGATCTGTAGATCGATTATTGGCGGAGTGTGAAGACGTAAACAAGTTGTACAAAATCTCCTTCACGTGTGTGCGTGAGCATGATATTGTGGTGCGGTTGCAGTCGCATGTTGATCACAATCGTTGACTTGCGGTGTTCCTTCGGTCAGTCCTCTTTGTAAGCTACAGTTTGTCCACTTCGCATTGTGGCCGAGGCTAGACTCTAGTGGTTCCTTGCGGTGCCTTGGGCGATTGGCGGTTCCTTGCAGTATCTTGTGTAAATCTGCAGTATGTCGTTCTCACATTTTTTGAAAAAATATCGCATTTCTCGGGTGCCCAAAAAGCCGAGTCAAACACTGTTGTCACATTCCTCACAAAAACCTTTTGTTCTCGGGTGCTCAGATTGTTAAGTAGAAGACTTTGTCACAGTCCTTGTACTTTTCACTTGTTGAAGATTGCATGCAAAAATGCAGACTGTTGCGAAAAATAGTTCATTTCTACAGGGGGTATGAAGGGCACTAGTATGGATGTGGAAGGCCTACGGAAGAAATCTATGCATGTCTGCTTAACGTGTATCATATCAATTTTGTATGTGGGTGGATATGGAGGGTGAGAGTAGTAAGTCTGGTTGCACACAGAACTGATATGTACAAACAAATATCATTTTCATGCATGGCATAATGGCAAGGTGATGAAGGAGCGCTTTTGATCGTGCATAGAAGGGATATTAGTTGCAAAACTACAAAAATATAATCTAATGGCCTAAGGATGAAGATTTTATACATCCTTCACTTGCACGTGCAAACGCACTTTGGCCACGTGTGAAAAAATCAGCTATTAAATCGCATGATGACACATGGCAGATATCGTTGACTCACATGTGGAAAATCATTGACCCAATCTGGTGTTGTCATGTGTTGTTGACTAACACGTGAACTTCATTCACCCAATCATGAATCGACATGTGTCAGTTGAATGGACCAATAGAAAGGTGCCACTTGTCATGGGCACTGCACATGCGATGCAAAAGATATAAAACTCAAGCCTTTTTGCCATTTTCTTTGTGTTTTGTCTTGATTTTTGTAATATCGGATCTGTACTTGCCCAGTTCATCACTTTTTGACCCTCACCTACCCACTCGCATAGAAGTGATTTAAAAAAAAAAAAAAAAAAAGCCATATATCGATTCTATGTGTGCCATTTGTAGAACTTGTTAGTTACAATGATCTCGTCACATAGAATCGATATCACAATGCCGATATGGCTTCCTCTTCCTATTTTGACAAGGATGAATCACTTGCACAATTCCTTGATGAGTTTGGTATTGGTAGTAATATAGATTATATCAAATCCTTATTTCGTCCATATCTCCACATCTTCAAGCCCGCTCAATAGATTACGGAGGTATTCTATGAGCATTACCTTACATTTAGGGATCTAATTACCATTCTTGTTGTTTCCTTTGATGCCCTCTCCTTCATGCATTGGAATGATCTTGTGCAGTTTGCCCTTATAGATAAACAAAGGCTAGATAGGATATACACCAAGCTCTCTGAGTAGTTAAAAAACTCCACATGTTGTAGTTCTTGTAAAAGAAAATGCAAATTCATTGAATATCAAATCGGTTTTTTTTTTTTCTATCCAAATATTGTATGATGTTGAACCAACATCTACTAAAAAAGTTGAGGTTTCCACCTCAGGCCATGAGCCACGTTGTTTGGACACCAACCCTGTTCTAATTGAACCCCCCCCCCCTAAGCGTGATAGAGACTTCATGAACATTGATACTGAAAGACTATGGGAAGCCTAAATTGGTTACCATTTTTCTAAATAAGAAGAAAGCTCCCTTGAACAGAATAAGTTCTTTGATGATCTTCTGAAATATTACATAAATGATGATATATATATTATTATTGTTGATTTGTGTTTTTTTTTATTACAAAGAGGATGAAATTTTATGTTTGTTATCTACTACAATAGTAGAATTTTCTGATACCGTAGATTTTGATGTTGATGTCCCGGTGTCGATTATGAAGAAGATGGAATGTCTTCAGAATTTATGTCTATAGTTTCTGGGAGGCTCTGTGCTCAATCACCATGGCTCAGGGGAGAAGCTGATTGGGGTGTGACTCTCGACTTCCAGTTGGTTGGGTGGTTCTAAATTAGTCCTTTTGGTGCATGCAACAGGATCTAGAGGATCTTCACTTGTTGATCCTTATAGTGGCATCATAACTTGGCTTTGCATTGATCAGAAGGTGGAATTATTTTTTTGCTTTTTTGCTTATCCCAATTTTTTGGTAATATCTCTTTGATTTTTACTTCCTAGTGGTGAAATTGACCTCCAAGTAAGTGACTTCTCTAATTCTTGATTGCTTTCAGCCTAATGATTAGTGTTATAAACTTTCTCCATAGAAAAAGTTGGAAATCGTTCGATTTTGACAGTTTTTTATGGTTTTTTGACTAGTATGTGCAGAGGTTGAACTATCCAAGTGAATTAGAGGAACTCTCTAGGAATTATTTCAAATAATCTATAACTAGAGGAGTTTTAAGAATTGAATTGTAAGTTATTCGTGTCTATGGATAGTAGAGATAGAGATTATAATTAAGTTCCACTGATTGGTTTTACCAAGTACCATTTTATTATGGATTGGATCGGGGTTGGAATAAAGCTCTAATCTTAATCTTGTAGGGCTCCAAGAATGTCTGTATACATCAACCTAATCTTGGTAGGAATACTAAGATTTTATGTGGATTGATTGAGTGAAGATATTTTCTTATTAAAGTTTGATGGTTGAAAAAGTTTTGTATGTCGAACTATTCACTTCAGAGATTTTCCAGATATGTTATTTACTCATGAGGAATGAGTTCTTTGGTAGTTGAGTTGCAAGATTCTTAGTGAGTTATGAGTAACATATGTGGATTTTGGAGGAATCTGCCAGAGAATGATATGTGTTTATATACTAGGTCATAGTGAGATTATCTTCATACATGCATGATTAATCTTGTATAATTCTACTATGTATTCTTGGTTACTGGGGCTATTTAATAAGTCAGGGAATATAAAGAAATGACCAAGTATTGTTTAGAACAAATACTTGCAGAGTTAACAGATCTTCTTATGGAGATTTATTTGTTAACTTAGGAATGACCTGAATAAGGGTCTAAATGTGGTATTGCTCTAGGTTAAATCTTTCATGAGTTGTGTAGGACATATACTCTAGTATCTTTTAATTATAAAGTGTGGTTCTGAAATCTTGTGAATTATGATTCTAATGAAATTTCATAATTCACATCATTATATAAGTCTCACTTGCATTTTCATTATATAAGTTATTTTACTTATGGGAAATTTGCTTATTTTAGTGGATGGTACTCTACTACAGATTGTAATCGGTAAGTGCTCGTGTACGGTTTTCAACCTAGGTCTCTAGTTGTTATAGGACACAAACATATTCTAAGGGTATTTTTACCAAGAAGCATTTATGAATTGTCTATGAGAAATTGTGAATAGTTTTTGGACTATAATTGCTTGTTTATTTAACTTTTGAATTTTGATCTCCAATGTAAGATGATAATTCACCCAATGGTTCATGTAAACTAAATTTGCATGAAGGTGATGGTACTGGATTGGAGAGAATCGGACCCAATTGGGAAACTTATCACTTACTATGTAATTTTGAGATTGATATAGTGCTTTAGAGCAGAGATAAACAATTGAAAATCATACTATCTCTAAGTACTTATTTGATATTTGAATTTAGATGAAGGGTAATGATTCTATGGGTAAGTGTGAAAGTTAAAGGATTGGTTTCTAAACTTCTTTTCCTGTTTTAAGGACATAACATGTTTAAGGGGAGAAGAATGTTACGTCCACGTCTTGTATATAGGATTTGGCATAATTCTAGACTTGGATAATCAATACTCCAGTGTACGAGTTAATTAGTTATGCCTCGCCATTATGGAATAGGCCATAAATGTAATTAATAACCTTGTGAGAGCCCAGATGCCCTAAATAGGACATATGGAGCTAGTATCATGGTGATTGACTACTTATAGTGCATGAAAAAGGAGATCAAAAGCATTTGGTTAATAATTGGCATCCTATATGGAATATTTCTAGGCTTTAGAGTCTATATAACATGTAGGAACTTGCCCATTTCCAAAACCTAGTTTCAGTTTTCAATTGTCAAAATTCTCTCCTTTCTTGTATTCAATGATTGTGGCTCGAGAGAGAAGATGATTGGGGTTTGACTCTCGACTTCTTGTTGGTTGGGTGGTTTGGCTCCATAATAGTCCTTTTGGTGCATGCAACAGGATCTGAAGGATTTTCACTTGGTGATCCTTACATAAATATGATTTGTAATAACTAATTTTATAAGGGAAGCTCCCAAGATCCTGTTTACAAGACAATACACAATGGAAAACACACTATGGAGCAACCACCCAACCAAGTAGAAGCAACCAATCAACTCTAGAAGCTTCACCCCCAAGCCAAGGAATAAGAAGCATGAATGTAGAGTGAAACCCTGGCAATGAATCAATGATCACAATAAGGAGTAGGGCGAGTTTGGCCTCAATATATAGAGCCAAAAGCATCCTGGGCACATAGCCATGCATAGCCCTAAGTTCCCTATACATAGATTCACCTAGATTAGAGTCCTATGCATGGACCACCTATTCATAGAATATCGCTCAGTGTATTTTTCAAACCTGAGTTGTACTCCAGTGCAGAGATTATCTCTGATTACTTGTTTGATATGAAAGTCAGACTAAGGATAACAATTTTCTCGGTTATTATTGAAAGTTAAAGGAACTGTAATTCTTTCCTGTTTAGAGAGCTTCTAAGGATAGAAGTAGTTTAAGGAGGGAAGAATGTTATGTCCATGACCAGTAAGTAGGATTCAGTATACTCCTAGTCTTGGATACACAGTACTCCAGTAAATCAAGCTGTTAGTTATGCCATGTCATATTGGATGTGACCCAAAAGTAAGTAATATCCTTGTGAGGCCTAGAATACACTAAATGGAGTTTAGACAAGGTATAAGACAATGTATGCATGTATAGAGTTATCAATAGCAATTCTATGAATAGGTGGTCCATGCATAGGACTCTAATCTAGGTGAATCTATGTATAGGGAACTTAGGGCTATGCATGACTATGTGCCCAAGATGCTTTTGGCTCTATATATTGTGGCCAAACTCGCCCTACTCCTCATTGTGATCATTGATTCATTGCCAGGGTTTCACTCTACATTCATGCTTCTTATTCCTTGGCTTGGGGGTGAAGCTTCTAGAGTTGATTGGTTGCTTCTACTTTGCTGGGTGGTTGCTCCATAGTGTGTTTTCCATTGTGTATTGTCTTGTAAGCAGGATCTTAGGGAGCTTTCCTTATAGTCCAATCTTCATAAGCCTTGCTCTGATACCATTATAAGGGAAGCTCCCTAAGATCCTGCTTACAAGACAATACACAATGGAAAACACACTATGGAGCAACCACCCAACCAAGTAGAAGCAATCAATCAACTCTAGAAGCTTCACCCCCAAGCCAAGGAATAAGAAGCATGAATGTAGAGTGAAACCCTGGCAATGAATCAATGATCACAATGAGGAGTGGGACGAGTTTGGCCTCAATATATAGAGCCAAAAGCATCCTGGGCACATAGCCATGCATAGCCCTAAGTTCCCTATACATAGATTCACCTAGATTAGAGTCCTATGCAGGGACCACCTATTCATAGAATTGCTATTGATAACTCTACACATGCATACATTGTCTCATACCTTGTCTAAACTCCATTTAGTGTATTCTAGGCCTCACAAGGATATTAGTTACTTTCGGGTCACATCCAGTATGTCGTGGCATAACTAACAGCTTGATTTACTGGAGTACCGTGTATCCAAGACTAGGAGTATACTGAATCCTACAAACTGGTCATGGACATAATAAATTTGAAGATGGCTAAGGGAATACTAGGTCTTAGGATAGTCTATTGGACTAATCTCCTAAAAAGTATGAGGATTGGTTGGACAACATGACACATGCCATATGCTCATTGGGACACTTGGTCAAGTGTATGAGTGACACATGTCAAAAAGCCCCCCTCCAACCTCTTTGCCTATTTGCTAGGGTACTACCAAGTGGCAAGTGTCAGTTGTGCATGGAGTTTGCTATGTGTCGACGTTAGGACGCGTTAGGGTTGAGGGGTGCTTGAGAGGATAGGCATTATCTATTTTACTCCTATGAAACTATGGTTTTTGGGAGGAAACTTGCAGCAAATCTCTCATGTTTGCTTGTTGATCTATGTACAATTACGTGAGATTAATAAAGAGATGAATATTTTGAGTAGTTCTATATTTACTTATGGTTTTGTGAGCTTGTGTGCAACACTCCTCCCACAAACACTACTGATACTCTCTCTCATCACTCTGTTTAGCTGATCTTCATGTTGTTGTTGTCTCAAGCTATTGTTCAGGTCTATGACTACAAAGAATATTTCCAAGCCCATGTAGAGAAAATAAATTCAAGCAAGAGACCAATCAAAGAGCCTTTAATATCCAAAATCTTTATTCTTAATGTTGTGAATATTCAAACGCCTTTGAAATTGTTGTTAGAGATTGCATAAGAAGCTCATACTTGATAATTTTAGAATTTAGGATAGCATTTTTACTAAAGGTGCTCTTGCAAGCCCAAAATTGTTTCCTCTTGACAAGTTCAATTTTTTACCTACCTTCATTTTGATGTGTATTGAGCAACTAGATGTTCAACTTGGTATGACTCCATAATATGATTTCATTCTTTACGAAGTATATGTGACATCATTTTACTTGAATAATTGGACATAGTTGGTGCATAGCCATCAAAAGTAAAATATGTTTTTTGCGTTTGTGATGATATTGTATATCTTGAGCAAGAAGTAGATATGCTAACCACCTTCAAGCAACATTGTAAGGCAACAATATGATACACATCAACATCACTTGCATCAATCTTTAATATCATCACATATGAGAATAGGATAGAACTTATTATGAAGGAATATTCGAAATATTAGAGAGGACATACATCAAATGTTAAATAAACTTAAATTTTACATGTATCAAGATTAGAACCTTACTTTTCTGCCAAGAAAAGTGATTCCTCAATGCAAAATATATACACATTAACAACTACTATATCATAGTACAATAAGTGGGCATGAAAAAAATCAAGTTTATAACAATAAAATATGTTCAGATCATGGGAGGAAGTGGATGTTGCTCACATAAAATAGTTGAGACTATTATTTCTCTTAAATCATTCACATGAAGGGGCATCCAAGATTCAACACATATATAGAACAAGAAAACATGCAATTTGTCCTTTGATATATTAACCGAATGACTAGGGCTCTTTATTTGCACTAGGCTAACCAAGAAGATATCTTACTACATGTGCACATCAAAGGACAAGCATTACATAATGTATATACTATGTCCCTATTTGATCCATGTGTCGATTTGGGTACCCAAGAAATCCACTTTATCCATCTAAGGTTTAGCATTTACCTTAGATGCATCAAGGGGGAGCCCAACTTGTTGTTAAGGCTAATAAATTAACAACATTTTAACTAGACTTGAAGAGCTCATGTCAACGCCACTTGTCATTAAACGTTTTAGTTAAAACTAACATAAAGTAGTTGGTGCCCCATTAGCCTTGTTATTTTTCTCACATCAAATTTGTTGCTTTTCAACTAATGCTTGTACGCCCATTCATTTCAGCACATATTTCAAAGTGAGAGCACTTTATATGTAGCTTGAATGTAGCCTTGAATATTTGGACATATTGTGATGGAGGAGTCTCACAAGCATTGAAGGGTCACGTATGGTTAGTGAGCACCAAAAAGTTCACTTTTCATTTTAGTCGTGATTGAAAGCGCAAACTAAAGTCATTTAAGAATGGCGGCTAGGTTTCATTTCACTTAGTTGTTGGTTAGCGATGGTTGTTAATGACAAGTGGAGTGGGACCCCTAGTTGCAATCTGATGCAACAATTTGCTTAATAAGAATTGCTTAATCGTGCAACATTGTTGGCATTCAAAAGTGGAAAATAGGGTGACACTAGTTGATGTGCTTTCAAATTTCTACATCTAAGGAAATACATATAGTTGTCTAAAAAAAGCATGTGTAACTTGATGGAGAAATTTTGCTTTTGGCTAATGGGAATGTGGCTACATCAAAAGAAATGCTTTTCCTTGATAGCAGTATGATGGCTTCGGTGAAAAATATTGTTGTCGACTTAGTCCTTGTTACAAAGCAAAGAACTGCATGAATTAACATCAACCAATTAAATAGGCACTCCTCGCTTGGTGTGGCATTGTAGCTTGCTTGTCCACCCACTGATTGCCCACACATGGGCACTATTGAGCTGAAGGCATGTTCTAGATTGAAAAACATCAACGACATGTTCTAGATTGAAAAACATCAACTTTCGAAGGTGGTTGCCCAACTCAATTGCCAATCATGGTGTGTGTGTGTGTGTGTTTGTGTAAAAGTGTGCTCACATGATTGGAAGAGGGTGGAGGTCCAACTGATTTGTTCGGGGAGCACAAGAGACTGACTATCTATGAATGTTTCACAAAAGACGTGTAGATGCTATTTCTTTTGGGGAAGCCGGAGGGCGGGGGGGGGGGGGGGAATGAATGCATGCGCGTGCAAACACACACAGACAGACACACACACACACACACACACACACACACACACACACACATTGAGGGGGTGTTGGAGGCCCAAGATTATTGTTGAGAGACTACTAGGGATTTTGTAAGACTCTTATATTGAGGACCCATTTGAGCTTGAGTGCGTGGAGGCCCCTTAGGGAGGAAGGCCCTCGAGGGAGGATGGCCAAGGGTTTTGATGGGAGACTACTAAAGTCTAAAACCTGTGTGTGACTCTTTCTATGATGTACGTTATCACTCACGCTCACAAGAGCAATAGAAAAGGTTCAGCGTTCAGCGCTGAATGCTGAAGGGGCAGTGAAGGGCCAAAGCTGAATCTGGGTGCAAAAAGGGCCGTACAGCAACACCAAGAAACGAGATAGAAGATAGTCTTGAAAATGTGCTGCTGAGCTTGACAGATGAACCTGCACCGTGCACAGATACATAAAAGGGAAAGGGCATAGCTGGGCTGCTAAATTCGGGAGTCGGTAGTCGGTAGCTAAGCTTTGTCCAAGCTGCCGCACATAGATATAAACCGGCAGAGACAAGTATTGACGGAACTGCGAAAAGCTCAATCTTTTAACAACACGAGGCTGGCAAGTCTACGGGAATAACCATACGCATATAAACGATACTGAATTTTCTGAAAGTCTAACGAGATAAGTGTTTGTGTGAAAGAGATGGTGGGCAGTGGGGAGGTGAAGAAAGTGTGGCAAGGTGTGAGGCTCGGAAAACCTGGAATGGGTAATCATTGAGTGTGGCAGGATTTGAATGGTTTGAAAGAAATCCTAGGGTGCAAAATTAAATATGCTATTGAGGCGGGGAGGCAACCTGAGCCAAGTCTTTTGGCACGCCATCCTCATGAACAACTTCTTCACCTTATCCTTGGACCTTATCTCTTAGCGTCAAAGGCGTGCTATCATCGTCATCAACCCTCAATCAATACTTACGGACTAGTACTGTACTACCGCTCATCTCTCGCTCTCCATCACCTATCGATCTAGTCATCTAGTCTTTCTGTGTGTGTCTCAGATCATCTCTCTCTCTCTCTCTCTCTCTCTCGCCGCGGGTTTGATAATTCTGTATAGCTATTTTGTGGGCTGGGGGAGCTTAATCTGTTGTAATCCTTCGTATTTGGTGGGTGAAGTTTGACACTTTCACTGCAGCTGTAGCTCTAAGCCTGTAACTGTAGGTGGGAGGAGCCCAATGATCTGGTGTGGTGTGGGTGTGGTGTGTGGGTGGTCCTTCCTTGTTCTTAATTTTCTGTACTAGTTGTGGGGATGGATGGGTGAAGTCGGTTTGAGAGTTTGAGCTGAGAATGAGAATGAGCAACATCAGCAGGAAATGCCAAACCAAGGATGAGGGCAGTGGGTCCTTGTCGGCAGTTCAGCAGCGACAGTTGAGGCTGCTGCTGCTTCTAGCTAAGGATTCGGAAGGCGATTGATAAGGGGGCCTTTGCTGCGGTCGGATTGCTGGGTAGGAGAAGGCAGCCGATGGCAGAAAATGCAGATCACATAGATTGATTTAAATCCGGATTGTCGGGAAAGTATAATACGCAGTTTTGTGATAAGTCAAGAGCATCAATTTTATTGCTGCTCTTTATAGATCAGAAAGAACACTAAAGCCAACATCGTTTGACTGCAGTGTTTAAAGATTCAAGTTTGACGGGTAGTGCAGCCTCTTAGTTGGTGAATAAAGGTGAAGGATGATTCAACACTTCTTTGTGAACTCAACGTTCACAAGTAAAGAGGTACTCTCTCTCTCTCTCTCTCGTTTTCTCTCATAGATTCCTGATGGGTCTCCAGTGACATCAATAAATCATCTCGGCTTCTCTCTCAACCTTTAAAGATACGAAAATCACTCTTTGAGAATTTGGTCTTTATGATTTCTTCTTTTGTAAAACAGATAGATGATCTGCTGATTGGGCATGCATAAGAATCCGAAAGGCAAAGAAAGCACACTATGAGTTCTTAGATTTGAAACTTTGGGTTGGAATTGTAAAAAGGAAGAAGCACGTTGATAACTTTAGTTCTATGCAGTAATTAGAATGAGGGCCAATTTCAAAGCCGCCCTTTTGACGTTTTTATGCTAGTTCTGTAGTAATGCCTTTTTAAAGAAACGTTTTGTGCACTTGAAGTAGATTTTCCAACACTCATCTAACTTTGCTCAAATCTACTGTGGGCATCTGAGGAGATAATTTTAACTGTACTAACTGAAACTGGATTGATATTTTGGAGCATTTGAAGAGCCTCTGTTTTTTGGTGTCATTTCTTTTCAAAGGTGGCTGGAAGTTTCGCGATTGTACGAATTTCACATCGTAATACTCAGATCATCATCAATAGCATACCGGAGGGATTGTACTGTGATATTGATATGATTTGAAAATTGCGAACTGCTAATTTTTTCCCCAAACCATGGCAGGAGAGTACAATATTTCTGTCCAGATTTTTCAATAATTAACTGAAGACATGTCATATCTCCATCAGAGTTGGGATAATGGGCCAGGCCCAGCGGTTGGATACAAAGTAGCTGTGCATAGACCACACTATGCTGCGGCTGGATCAAATTGTAGAAGACAAGCGCAGCATCAAACTGCAACTTCTAGTTTGTCTTCCTTCAATATAGCTATGCAATCTCCCTCTGATGTCATTCAGTCTAGAGATGCTTTGGCTTTCATATCACCAACAAATCCAGTTCCAACTGATAAAGCTTTATTGGTGCAGCTGAAAGCACATTCGCATGAAGCATGTACTCACACACAACGCTATGAGAATTCTGAAAGACGGCAAACAATTGTTTTTGGCCAAATCCAATCTCACCTAGATGGACATGCACTTGTCGCGAAGGAGGAGCACAGGGTGCAAATGAAGCCTAGCTTACACGTCCACTTCCAATTTGCACCTGAAGAATACAAGGAAAATGAGAGAACTGCTGAACGCACAGTGGCTAATGAGTCACGCTCATCGTCGTCATCCTCATCCATTGGACAAGGCTCAGATAGCAGCTCCTGCTCATCCCAGAGAGCTGCCACAGAAGAAAACGAGGTGCAGAGTTCCCTTCGAAGTCCCTTGGATCATATGAGTACCCTCGAAAATTCACTTCCTATCAAGTAAGATAGTTGATTTGGAACCTTCTACAACATTTGTTTTCTATTTATGATCATGCACTGGTAGAAATTGATGTTAGTGAGTTATTGGCACATTTTACTCGATGTAATACTATATATCCTCTTGTTATGGTTGAAGATTTATGTGAACATGCATTTTTGGGAGAGAAGGTGATGATGACGAGCAGTGATTGAGTCCCTTCACGCATAAATTGGGGTTTTAGTTTTCTTGCATATCAATCAAAACAGTATTTGGATCTTACCCATTTCTGATATACAAAATGTCTGAGAGTATGGAAACCACTTTTTGGTATGAAGAGCTCCTTTTGAAGTGCAAGACGTCAGTCTTCTGCTGATTATTTTGTACTTTGGATTCTAACAGGAGAGGCTTATCAAATTTTTTTAGGGGAAAGTCTCGATCGTTTACCTCTTTGGCAGATGTCTCATCAGTCAACGATCTTGCAAAGCCAGAAAACCCGTATGCCAAGAAAAGGAAGTGGTTTCATGGAAATGGGAGTGATAGCAGGAATAAGATTGGGTATCCTCCTATCTGTCATTCATTCTCTGGTTCTTCCAGGAAGTCATTTCCCAGCAAAGACAGGGACACTCTTACTTTGTTTAGCACAGGAAGTGATTCAGATGATACAACATCTGAGGTTTCGCTAGCTTTTGCAGGTTTAAATGGTAAGCAAAAACGTTGTGGTCCTCTTAGATCCTTTTCATTGAGCGATCTTCAGGAAAGTGGACAGTGAATCTTCAGGCTTCAATGGCAGGCATTTGCCACTGCCAACAACCATGACAACTCTCTGTATGCCTGTCAATTGTACAGCTGGATGATGAGCATTTTATATTTGAAACGAGATGTATAGGTGCAGTGCGCTTGCTGCCTTTCCTTTGTTGGAAGGCTTGCCCGTCAGCAATGCTTGAATGCCCCTGAGTCAATACAGATTTTGTTTATGTAATATGATTAAACACAAACATAGGGTTTGAAATAGCCACAAAAAATCCAGCCTAATTTCTGATGTGGTGCCGATTTACAGTGGGAAATCTAGAATAGCCTCTACAAAGACCATTGATCATCATTTTGTCTGATGGTGATACTCATAGCCTTGAACAATTGTGTTACCATACATACTAGCTTATCAAGCAGCACTTTAGTGTTTTTTTTTTTTAAGAGTGAAGGTGCATAATGTATTATGTTGGGTTGAGTCGAGAGTTTCAAAGGTCCATAAGAGCCAAAATTGAAGGCAAAGCCCTCGCAAAAGTCAAATTTTCAGTTTTTTATGGCAACTAAGTCTCGTAGAGCACCTTGTAGCTCCATCTCACTGAGATAGGTGCACAGATAAGTCTGCGAGAGTTTATCTTGTTCCAGTAAGCTGAAAAGTGGGTTTAAGTGCCTATAATGGAGGAAAATCATTAGTATCAGAGAACCCTCGCATAAGTAACTCACGTAGTAGTTCCATTGTTTCCAAAATGTCATTTTACATCAAGTGATTATGTTTGCGAAAGTTGGTTTGGAGTGTTGATTGATCTGTAAGCCAAAAAGTGGTCAAAAACATCATCAGACATCAATAACTTCCAGATCTGCAAGAGTTAACTCTCACCACATTGCATAGAGTCAAATCCACATCAGATCTAGCTCCAATGAAGCTTGCGAGAGTTACTTCCTGGTAGATCTTGAGAAATCAGAGGTTTTGTTTGCAAAACAGTAGAAAGAACTCTCGCACAGCCAACCCTCGCATGAGTAACTCTCGTAGATACGATCAATAAGAAGTGTGAAAATCTCAGACCAATCAAAGCAAGGAGCAGAGAGAAATCAAGGAAAAACCACCAAAAAAGGGTTTTCATGATTAGTGTGTGACCATACAGTGTCAATAAGAGCAATCAATTATCATCTTGTCTTGAAGTGCTTGTGTTGTGCTGGTGTGATTGAATCAATCTATGTTTGTTTATTGTCAACTGTATGATGTAAATCCTTCAGATTTGGATAGGTTTATTTGGAACTTCCTTTTATGAACTCTTTTCCTATTGGATTAAGCAAGGGCTTACTAAATCTCAAATTTTCTACTTCCATGACCATTATGAGCAATATAAAATTGTAGCTTGCAAACACATCTGTCATTCACTCAAGAAAAAAATGAAGCTAATGTCCATATATAAGAGTCATTTTGCTACATGATACATTTTTGTAGCATGCAAGATGAGCCTTTGTCTTTGATTGAAGGTTCCTTGATGGGAAAGTTTTGAAAAACCATCACATCAAAACCCCCCTAACTTTACAAATGGAGCCAAGACATGGACTATTCGAGTGGTCTTTATTAACACTCCTTACAAAAACTATGATGTCAATTAATTTCATATGAACAAAAACGTAAGTTTGTGGCACTAGCTTTCAAAAGGACCTAGTGCCAATATAAAAGACAATATAACACAATTACAGATTAACTTCATAGAAATCCAGAAGTAAAGGAGAAGGCACCGACCGCTCCGGGGCGTAATATCCACCACATTTTTTCTTTTTCATCTTTTTATTTTTAGAAAGTTGAACACCGTATTCATCATACATGTCTATCCTACTTATAAAAAATAGTAGCTGATATCTTATGACTTTTCAAAAATAGTAATTGGTATCTTACAGATTCTTAAAGTGTGTGATTGTCAATCAGTACTAGAGACACTTGGCACATGAGAAGCCAAACCCCATACAGATTTTGAAGTTACGAGTCCTAGTTGTAGTATATAGAATCTAGATGATAGTTCAAGCTAGTGCACGTTGTGTGATGGTGGTGTAGGCTTCCCCCTCACATAGGTGATTACGAGGCCCGTTCCATGCTCACCCGCTCACAGGGGAATGGTGACGTTAGCCAACAACACTGGTTGTTGGACGGGTTTGCATATTTCACAAAAATCAAGTCTTGGAAAGAGTGGCGACCCATTCTACGAGCACTACACCACACAATTCATTCTACACAGTAATTACTCATACATCCATACTTGCAATTTTGAGACACTGCACTACCTTAAACTAATAAGAACTGAACGAAGAAGAACACGAACGCACGAAACTAGTTAGAAAACCAATGGGGGTGTTAATTTGGGAAGTAACACTCGTAGACTGCTCTTTGTGCTTCAGGGAGATGTAGCTTCAGGAGGCTCTGCAAAGGTTACTTATTAGTTTTGAAAAAAAAATTGATTTTACAAAAGATTTTTGAATTAATTTTTGGTTTTCTCTGTTTTTTCAAAATCTGCTGGGAACTAACTCTCGCGAGCTTCTATGCAGGTCTGGAACAATGTTCTCAAGCTTCTGCTAGTCATGCGAGGAAGAAATAGAATCTGATGTGATTTTAGCCCCCTTTTCCCCTCCAAAATTCAAATTTGAGTGTTTTTTGTGATTTTTTAATGGTTGTGATGAAATGTCAAGCTCTTAGAGGTTGTTTCAGGTCTCCACTACCTCTTCACACCTCCTTCGCTAGCTTCCAACAATACAATCACACAAAAACAAAAATCTTACAACACCTATGTGCCAATGCCAATACAGACTATAGAACCATATCAACCAGTTCAAAGTAGAAATGATCCTTCTAGAAACCAATCAAGAAACTCAGACGGAATGCAAATCCAAGCAACAACTACTAGAAATATACCGGTAGAGAGGGGATATGAGAGCACTGGATCTAACTCAGGGATAGATGACGTAAAAGCCATGTTGAAAGGGTACATGGATGTGATGAATGAGAATATCTCTACCCAAGCTTTGGATGTGAATTTTCTTAAATGACAGCAGAATATGATTGGACAAACGCGTAACACGGTTATGCTCCCACCGCTAGTATGCTGACATTGTCAAGGCAACCACCTCAATAGGAACTGTCCAAATATGGTTGGTGCGTATTGTAAGAAAACATGACACCTAGAAGATAGATGTTGGAGTCGAATGTCAACAATCAGAAATGCAACATCAAGCATTCACCATAAGCAATCACCAAGTAAGGAGCCGAAAGACGAACACGCAAGATCACTCTATCACACCAACTTCATACTGAATATAAAATGTACATATAAACCCTGAACCCTGATAGAGAGAGAAAACCTATGAATAGACTAATAGACTAGCCTACGGCTAATTACAGCTGGTAACAGTTGTCAACATTAATGTACATCGTCAACAGTAACAATGAAGTTTATCATTGATTTCTAACACTCCCCCTCAATGATAAAATTACATTCTTCTATTCCTATTAGAGTACGAAACCTCTCAAATTTATATCTACCTAATGACTTAGTAGAAATATCTACCATTTGATCTTTAGATTTACAAAAAACAAGATCAATGGCTCCATCAAGAATTTTCTCTCGAATAAAATGATAGTGTATTTTGATGTGCTTGGTTCGAGCATGTAAAACTAGATTTTTGGCAAGGTGAATGCAACTTTGATTGTCACAAGATATACTAGTAGCATCCACCTGTGGCTGACCTAAATCCACAAGCAGTCTTCGTAACCATACCGCTTCTTGTGTAGCATTGCTGAGTGCTCGATATTCAGCTTCTGTCGATGATAAAACTACGGTAGGTTGCTTTTTGCTGCTCCATGAAATTGCAGTTGTACCATAACTGAATGTATGACCACTGGTAGATCTTCTGTCATCAATATTACCTGCCCAATCGGCATTTGTATAACCTACCAACATTGGTGCTTCAGGTTGATCATACTTCAAACCAAATTTCAATGTCCCTCAAATGTATCTGAGAATACGTTTAGCAGACTTCCAGTGTGCTTGACTAGGATCTTGCATAAATTGACTAACAACACCAACAACATAAGAAATATCAAGTCGTGTGTGTGTCAAATAAATCAAACTACCCACCAGCTGTCTATACAAATAAGCATCCACTTTTTCAGATTCATCATATGCAGTAAGCTTCATGTTCACATCCATAGGTGTACTCAAGGGTTTACAATCCTGCATATTGAATTTATAAAGCAAATCTTGTGCATATTTGCTTTGTGTAAGAAAGACCATGTCTTCTTTTTGCCATACTTCAATGCCAAGACAATAGTGCATCAATCCTAGATCACTCATGTCAAAAGCATTGGAAATATTTGATTTGATTTCATTAATTAACCTCTCATTACTTCCTGTAATAATCAAATCATCCACGTACAACACAATGAACACTATATCTGAATCTTGCCTTAGAATGTAAAGATTAGGATCAGCATCACTCTTTACCATTTTTCTTCGCTTGAAGTGCTCATCAATGCAAGAGTACCATGCTCGTGGTGCTTGCTTCAATCCATATATGGCTTTGTTGAGTTTACAAACCAAATGATCTCTTCCTGGCTCAACAAACCCTTGAGGTTGCTCTAGATATACCTCTTCATCCAATACTCCATTAAGAAAAGCAGATTTGACGTCCATTTGCTGGATTTTCCAACCATAGAAAGCAGAAATTGCAATGATAGAACAAATAGTTACCATTTTGGCTATAGGTGCAAAGGTCTCCTCAAAGTCTATACCTTCTTGCTGCTCAAAACCTCTTGCAACTAATCGTGCCTTGTACTTGTTGAGTTGCCCATCCACTCCATACTTCGTCTTGTAGATCCACTTACATGTGATAGGCGTCTTACCATCAGGTAGCTCAACCAAGTCCCATGTTTTGTTCTTCGATATAGCCTCCATTTATGTTTCCATAGCTACACACCACTCCTTGTGTTCCTTTGCTTTGTTGAAAGTTTTAGGTTCTTGAGCCGTTAAGATGGATCCCATTAGGGCTAGATTCATCTCTAATCTTGCAGGAGGTTTTTGACTTGATTTTCTAAGCTCTCCCTGCTCACTAGGTTTGGGAGTATCTCCCTTCTTTGCACCATCTGTGACTGATAAGTACCATTTAGGTAATCTCTTGGGAATTTCAGCGTCAGGCTTGCCTTTTTCCAATGGATTTTCTATATCAAAATCCACTTTCTTCTTGACCTGAACTTTCGCTCCCTCATCAAAAGGTTCAGTGATTACTTCAGATTGTTCACTTTGGCCCATCTTGTCAAATTTAGCATCCCTAGAAATTACAAGCTTCTGTGCATTTGTGTCATACATCCTGTATGTCTTGGCCTTCTCATCATATCCAAGGAAAATACACTTGATAGCTTTTGCATCCAATTTCCTTTGTGTCTCATCAGGAATATGAGCATAAGCATCACAACCAAATACTCTCAAATGAGAAATATTAGATTTTTTTTTCCTGTAACAGCTTCATGAGGTGTCTTACCTTCCACAAATTTTGTAGGACACCAATTTAGGATGTGCGTAGCTGTGCTACAAGCTTTCGCCCAAAAGGTGTTTGGCAGACCCTTATTTTTGAGCATCGCCCTGGCCATCTCAACAATAGATCTGTTCTTTCGTTCTGCAACTCCATTTTGCTGTGGTGAATAAGGTGTTGTAGTTTGCCTCTTGATCCCTTGATCTTTGCAAAAGTCAATAAATTTTGTCGAAAATACTCACCACCTCCATCATATTTCAAAGTTTTGATGCAACATCCTATTTGCTTTTCAACTAATTCCTTGAATTCCTTGAACTTAGCAAAAGCATTTGATTTCTTGCTTATGAAATAAATCCAAATGCATCTGCTATAATCATCAATGAAGGTGATAAAGTAATAGTAGCCACTAAGAGATCTAGTCTGCATAGGTCCACATAGATCACTGTGGACAAGATCTAGGATGCCACTAGCTCTCCTTGCTCCACTTTTGGGATACCTCTCTATTAGAGTCCAGTTACAACTCTATCATGACCTTGGCACGGCCGGTCACCAGAAGGCCTGAGGCCATGTATTGGCAAGGGCCAGTGACCAAGGAGGACATCAGTCCCAAGTTGGGACTGGTGCGTCACGAGCAGTGACCCGGTGTGGCCGCCTGACAAGTTGTCAGAGATGCGGTGTGTCTTACCCTAGCCATCAATGACGAGATGCTAACCGGCAAGTAGTCGAGGTGACCAAGAACGAGGAGATAGATTGGAGAAGTAAGCTGAGCTTCCATCGCTGATGTTCCAGCTGGAGAAAATTTGGGTAAAATTTTGCAGATGCTCCATTGCCTTCCTGTAGCCAATTTCCATCGCTGAAAAGGAGAGAAAAGCGTAAAAATTGGAGGGGATTCTGGGCACACTTTCTATCTGCAGTTCCAGCGCTGTCCTCAGACCTATCCAACGTTTGTTTAGTTGGGAATTTTGGGAACATTTCTCTCCTACAGTTGAAGTGCAGCTTTAGCGCCCTCCTACAGCCTTTGTCATCGCTGGAAAGAAAAAAAATTGTTTAGCTTGAGTAGACTTGTGGCCTCCAGAACTGTTTCATCGGTCTCTAGCAAGGAATTCGGACAAGAAAAAGTTTTGTTATGGTTCTGACCAGCGCTCTTCCATAATTACTTGTTGGTAAGTGATGATGAGGACACTCGTCGTGTCATGACTATTTTGGTGTGGAGGCTTATTCCAGAGGCACCAGTTTGTTTCTTGTCCACCAAAGCGCGGGAAGCTTATCAGTTTTCAGACAGTGAACCGATACGCATGAGGGGAAAATTGGAAGGTCATGATGTGTTCATCTTATTTGACACCGATTCCTCGCATAATATCATTAATTCTCATGTGGTGAAGAAATTTTACTTGGCTATTGTTCCATCGGATTACCGGTATACTGTTGAGATGCCAGATGGTAAGGGAGCAGAGGTTTGGGATGAAAGAGTCTCTCGGGCGTCTTTGTCTATTCAGACGTATACCGAGAAGTTAGATTTTGAAATCACTAAACTAGCTAAGTTTGATATTGTACTTGGTAAGCGGTGGCATGCAAGTAAGCAGCCCGCTATAGATTTTAAATCACATGTGTATAAGTTCGGGCATGAGGGTATGTCTCATGTCTTAAAGGGGGAGAGACCATCTGTTGAGGGTCCTCTTGTTACCTATATGCAAATAAAGAGAATGGAAAATTCAATATTTGTGGTTGTGTTATGTAAATGTTGATTCCAGTTTTGATTCTTATGTTGGTAATAATCAGATAAGCACACTCACTAATAAACCACAAGAAGCTTCATTTACTTTTGCATCCCCTAATGCACACGTATTTGCATTTCAGCCTAGATGTGACCCAGCGAGTAAGTTGGAGAAGTCCATCCGCATGCAGTTTAAACACGTGCTAATTAGTAATATGCTAGAAGGATTGCCGCCTAGTCGGAACGTTGATCATCGTATTCAGCTCATTCCAGGGGCAAGTCCGGTATGTAGGCCTCCTTATAGGATGAGCCTAAAAGAGGAAGAGGAAGTCAGAAAGATGTTGGAGGAGTATCTCAAGCTGGGGTACATCCGTCCGAGTTATTCACCTTTCGCCCCTTCTATTTTACTTGTTAAAAAAAAAGGATGGTAGTTTCCGGATGTGTGTAGATTACAAGGGATTGAATAAGATCACTGTAAAGCACAGGTATCCGATGCCCAAGATTGATGATCTACTGGATGCGTTGCAAGGTGCAACCATTTTCAGTAAGATAGATCTCAAAAGTGGATACCATCAAATACGGATTCGAGATGAAGACGTCCAGAAGATGGCCTTCCAAACCCGTTTCGGTCATTATGAATTTTTGGTTATGCCATTTGGGTTAACCAATGCCCCAGCCATGTTCATGATGCTCATGTACAATGTCTTGCGAGACTATATGGGCAAGTTTGTCATCAATTTTATTGACGATATATTGGTTTTTAGTAAAGCGGTTGAGGAGCATGAGATTCATCTCAACACCGTTTTGGGCAAGTTACAAGCTTCTGTCTGATCCGCACTTACTCTTAGTTCTTGATGATGCGAGTATGTATGGCGTAGAGAATAACTCTCCCTCTCTCTCTCTCTCTCTCTCTCTCTCTCTCTCTCTCTCTCTCTCTCTCTCTCTCTCTCTCTCTCTCTCTCTCTCTCTCTCTCTCTCATACACACACACACATTACTAGACTCTATTGAATTATTTGTTTGGATTTAGGGTTTTTGTAGATAACTGTTAAAAATGCTTTTATCAATAAAAGTATTAAAATAATGACATCAATTCAAAAAGTCATAACTGCAAATTTTTTTTCTCTTCGAGCTAATTCCAGCAAGTATATGCATGACCATAGTTGATTTCAGTTTGATTGATATTTTTAAAGATCCTACTCAGATAGATGCAGTTTTGTATCTTTTACGAAATTTCGTAACTTTTTTACAAACTAGATATCTTCCAAAGACTCGAATTTTTTTCAAAGAATCAAATTTTTTCAAAGGATCAAATTTTTCCAAAGACTCAAATTTTTTCAAAGGCTCGAATTTTTTCGACCCAACGTTGAGTTTGGTAAAGAAGGATTTTCCGACCCTAGGATCGAGGCGAATTTATTCCGACCCATTGTATATTTTTGACCCTTTGAAATTTTTTCGACTCAGAGTAAAATTCGACCCGTTGTACTGTCAACTCGAATTTTTCCAAAGACTCGAATTTTTCACAAGACTCGAATTTTTTTCCGAAGACTCGAATTTTTTTTAAGGCTCGAATTTTTTTCGAAGGTTCAAATTTTTCCAAAGATTCGAATTTTTCAGATCGAATGTTTTCAAAGACTCAAATTTTTTTAAAAGACTCGAATTTTTCCGAAGGATCGAACTTTTTTGACCCAACCTTAAGCTTGGCAAAGAAGGATTTTCTGACCTTGGATCGAATCAGATCGAGGCAGATTTATTCTGAACCTTTGTATATTTTGGACCCTTTGTCAGAAATTCGAATTTCTGACCGAAAGTATCAGATTTTACAATGGGTCGAATTTCTGAAAAACAATATCGGATTTTACAATGGGTCAAATTTTATACACTTGGTCGAAAAGTAACGTAGTATCAAAACATATACAAAGGGTCGAAAACTTATACAAGGGTGAAAATATGCACATGGGTCGGATTTATCAGTCCCAAGCTGACCCGATCCAGGGTCGAACACGCCTGGATAATTTTTGTCTCAATTCGATCCAGGGTCGAAAAATCTCTTTTTGACAATGATGACATTGGGTCGAAAAAAATCCGACACTGGATTTTTTAACCTTCTGAAAAACTCGAGCCTTCTATTTCTGGGTTTTGTACAGCTTTCAAGATGCTCATCATTGAGGCTGAGCATCGAATTCCAACAAAACACACATACATACCACATGCATGAACAACATATTCACTTTGAACTGTGGGTCGTCCGTTAACAGACATTTGCAAACACAGATCGCCTACCGCCGGTCAACTTTTTAATAAGATACTCCATGTGCTATTCTGAACATGGTTGACCCCTACTATGGCCGAGACGTGTGAGATATGTTAGATATTCGAGATGCGAGATGTGCGAGATCGGCCACCATCCAAATCATCGGCCGTCACCCAAATCGTCGACGGCCACCTAAATCTGCACCATATTTGTACGATCATTGGTCGTCCACCCAAACCATCGGTCGTCACCCAAAATTTCAGCTAATTGTCACTGACATCTTTTAACCCAAACCATTGACCTTCGACCCAAACCATCGGTCGTAGCCCAAATTGTCGGCCACCCCGTCTTCAATCATCAATCGCCCACTCTGAGCATCGTCCACACGTCTCGACCACAAGCCGCCACCTAGATCGTTGGCCGTCCATTGCCCGTCAACGACGGACACTCTTTACTCTATATATATATTTAAACTTATGTACACTTTTGCGCATGTGTATGGGTGCACCCATGCATCCTCCTCCTCTCACCCATGCATGAGCTTTTTTAAACTAAAAACGATGGGGAGGAGGATGCATGTATGGGAAAAAGGATGCATGACCCTACTCCCCATGCATGCACATACAATGCTCACTGTCCAGCTTCCAAGTGACACAGTGCATAATCAAGATAGCCACTTTTTGATTTATGGACTACCTTGAAAACTACCTTTTCAAGATAGCCGTCTTTTATTGGCCACCTTATCAGATTATGATTAATAAAGTGATTAATGAATGCTAACGGAAACTTCATGGGCCACTAATCCTCTCTCGGTTTGCTAACGAGGCTATCTCTCTCGCGTTTGGGGATGTTCGTCTCTCTCTCTCTCTCTCTATATCTCTCTCTCTCTAGGCTGACAATTGTGGCACGGATTTCTAGCACGTATGAGATTTTTAAACTGGAATCATCTGACTATCTCCTTTCATCACAAGGAAATCCAAAGGAGAGCAGATCAAAGATCCATCTGCTAACAACATCATTTGCTAAACTTGCTAGCAACGATAGTCTTCCTAGAAAAGTTTCTCCGTAGGATGATCAGTTTGCGAATGCCAGCCAAGTTGGTAAAAAGGCAAGACATAGTAAAGATCAATCCACTGAAGTGAGCGAGCAGCCTGAGATAATCAACACTTGGTAACTGATGGAAGGCCTTGAGCAGGATAGCTCACGCACTAATCCAACAGCCGCAGAGAAATCAGCGCAATATGGTCGATCCTTATCTCTCTCTGCTCTACATTCGCTTCGTAAGATAGATGCAGTATTAAGAGTAAGATAGACGCAGTATTAAGAGGAGAAAACAAGCATGTTGGAAGATTTCTGAAGATCATACAAAATGTTAAAAGTAATTTGATTCAGCGATCTTCTATCGATCAATGCCAGAAATAGGAAAAAAGAGAAATAAAGCATTCACAAGATCTTTCTAGTCCCCTGCTTTTAACTCCTACCTCTGACTCTGAGGAGACTAGAATTTGTTTGAGAGACTTCGAGATATTATCCTCCATTGAGATAGCACTAGAGCAGTTTTCAGAGGACGATTGGTTTTCGATGAGGTCTGTTGGCAGCGACTTCATAAAGTAATTACGATCCAAGTGGATTACATTGAGAAAATGCGCTTCAGAAAATAAAGCTTCTCTGTCTATCGAGCTGTTTTTTCTTCTGAGGAGCATAAAAATCATCAAAACAGAAATGCTAGCCTGCAGACAACGCTCAGCAGCCTAGCAGGATTATGTCTATTTAGCCACCCAAATATGTGTGTTGGTAGCAATTCCTAAAGAAGATAATCCCAAATACTTCCGATCGGGATAGGGACCCGGTGAGAAGAATCTCAGCTCGAAGATACGATTTTCGGAGACCAAGAGACTAGTTGGACAGTAGGATGCATCCAAGAGACAACCTCTCAACAACATTCTGCTCAGGACTATCCTGAAAGTTCTCTGTTTTGGGTTGTCGACGGAGCCCTCAAAGGTTGGTAGTTAGGCCTCATTTTTTTTGGCCTTCTTGGTGCTGGGACTTGGCCTCCAAATCGTAAAACTCAAATGTCACATTGGGACTTGGCCTCCAAACCATAAAACTCAAATCAATCCATCATCGGCTCACTGATGTATGCAATGATCTGCACGTGACCAGACCTTGCATATCCGATCAGTACAATTAGCCAGTTCCTATCAAATCTAGGCTTAACTCATTGGAAAGCGATAACAAAGGTCATAAAGTACATCCAAGTAACGAAAACTCTCAGCATCTGCTATGGAGGCATCCAAACTACCAACATCCTTCAAGCCTACACAGATGCGGATTGGACAAGAGATATCGATACCAGAAAATCAACTTCTGGATTTGTATTTTTTATATAACCAAGAAAGAGGCGATCTGGCTAAGACAACTATTTGTAGACCTCAACCTTGCACAACCACTTCCTACAACAATCTATTGTGAAAATCAAAGCACAATAGCATTATCTCCCAATCTGAGATTTCACTCTCGAAGCAAACATATCGAAATAAGGTATTATTACCTTAGAGAGAAAGTGCATAGCAAGAAAGTAGCATTGGTTTTCTACAGAACAAATTACAATGCAACAGATTACTTGACAAAGGCTCTATCAAAGGAGCAACATCTCAGATTTAACAAAATGCTAAATCTGAAGATCAAAGTTTTTCAAGATCCACATTAAGGTGGAGTGTTAGATTTCTTATGCTCAGCCTTAACAAATTGTTCAAGTAATGAGCATCCTGAAAACAGCCGAAGGTCGACAACATATTTTTCGAACCTTCGCATCTTTTCAAAAACTTAGTTTTTCCTTAAAGCATTTTTGTTTTTTAAAGCACTGTCATCTTTTTTGTCCTTTTGCACCTTAGGGATTTTTTGTGCCTTAAATACTTTTAAGGCACCTTCGTCTTTTTTGCACTGTTGAGAAAAAAGCGACACCGTCGGGAAAAAGTGACACCTTTGGAAAAAATATGACACTGTGAACAAACTTCATTTTAAAGGCACTATCGAGTTTTTTGCATTTTCTCTGTCTTAAAAAAAAAACGACACTGTGACCAAACTTCATTTTAAGGGCACTGTTGGATTTTTTGCATTTTTCTACCATCACTTTCAAGGCACCTTCGCATTTTTCGGGTTTCTCCAACGGTGGCGAACCGACGTCACCAACTTATCATAATCCCTAAAAACAACTGGACCGCTAAATATCCCAAGGGCGGTTATCCACTTTGTACATATACAAAGACTGGCATAAATAGCATTCAATGCTTGTAAGATATTTTTTGAAGACACTCGTAAATATATACTACTAGCTAAATCAAGCAATGTAAGTGTTTTTTACATTATAATCAGAGTTCTTCTGTAGCCAGCGTAATCATGCTTAGCAAACTAAAGTTATTACTTCAAGCCATTGTACTCACTGTTGATATTAATCAGAGTGCAATTTTTTTGTCTCACTACTGTATTGTTCCTTTGCGCAATTTTGTATAAATGATTCATCTTGGATATTTATGCTACTAATTGTTGCATTTCTGATCCTACACACTTACGCTCGAAGCTTCAAGCTTCTGTTGCCAGTCATCCCCACGTTTTACGACAGTATGTGTCTTCTCACCTTGTTGATGGTGCGATACAACTGGATAGCTGGTGATGTGACTTGCGTCAAGGTGGGTGATACTCACTATTCTGGAGTCTGCTGAGTAGATCTGCTACATTGTTTTTGATACCCGGGACATGCTCACAGGTAAATGTGAAATGGTCAAACCATAATGACCATCTTAGGAGTCTGGAGTTACCAATTGCCGTAATGGCTTTGTCACTCATAAAACTTTGAAAATGGTTAAGGTCACTATGCAGAATAAATGCCTTAGAAATTAAAAAGAACCAAAAATGGAGTGATTGCCTTTTTTGCTGCAAGAAGTTCTCGATGAGTAGACTTCTACAGGACTGCAATCTAACCTCTTCACTGAGAACTTTGCTTCTAACAAAATGATACTTCAGTTCAATGTGCTTACTCCTGGAATGAAATCTAGGACTGGTTGATAAAGCGATGGCACTTTGATTATCACAAAATAATATCGCCGAAGCATATCAGACCAATATCTGAGAGTAATTTTCTCAACCAAATTTCTTCCTTTGTAGCTTGAGAGGCTACGGTATACTTTGATTCAGTGGAAGATAGAGCTATTGAAGATTGTTTGCGACTGTTCCAAGAAACTGGACCATTAGTGAGGAAGAATGTAAATCTGGAAGTAGATTTACGAGTGTCTACATCTCCTGCCCAACTTGCATCTGTGTAACCAATAAGTAAATTGAGTTTGTCGTTGTCGACTGCTCCATAACAAATGCAAAAGTCCATAGTAGCTCGAAGATATCTCATGACTCTGATAAGAGCCTTCCAACTGAGAGAGCTGACTGCAAATGCTATGTTAGGCCTGGTACAGATCATGGCATACATAAGAGATCCTATAATAGAATGGTAAGGATACTCATGCATCTGCTACTTCTCATGAATTGTTTGGGGACACTAGTCCTTTCACAATTTGAGTCTTGGTTACATTGCTGAGAGAGCTAACTTGCAATTCATCAGATTATATCTGACTAACATGTTGTAGATGTATCTCTATTGTGTAATGTAGACCAACTTCTGTTTTCTGTCTCTGTAGATTTGTATACCAAGGCAGAAATGAGCTTCGCCCAAATCGGTCATGTCCAATTCGGAAGATAGCATTGTTTTGACTTCTTTTATCAATTCGGTATTGTTGCTGAAAAGCAATGTATCATCCATGTACAAAGTGATAATGATAAAAGATTATTGCACTACTTTGAAGTAAATGTTTGAATCTGAAGAGCTAGGTGTATAGCTGTGATCAATAAGGAAAGTACTGATCCTTTGAAACCATGCTCGAGCAAATTGCTTCAAGCCATGAAGTGCTTTATGGAGTTTACAAACATGATTGTGCTTACCCTCGATAATATAACCTTCAGGTTGCACCATGTAAATGTCTTCTTTGATAACTCCATTGAGATATGCTATCTGTACATCCATTTGATGTATTTCCAAATCTGCTGCACTGGCAAATGATAGCAAAAGTCGAATAGAAGAATGCTTTACTACTAGACTGAAGGTCTCAGTGTAATTGATGTTGTATACTTGAGAAAATTCTCTGGCTACAAGTCATGCCTTTCTTCTGTTGATGTTTCCATCTGTGTTGTACTTGACTTTGAAAATCCATTTGCAATCAACTACGTTTCTGCTAGTAGGTAATTCGACAATCGTCCATATCTGGTTCTTGATAAGAGATGAATACCCTTTATCCATTCTTTCTAGAGATCTGAATCAGACTGACTGAGTGCCTCTTGGACAGACGTCAGTTCCTGAACAAGATAAGCTGCAGACTCATCGATATACCAGTTAGGTGGTCTACTAGTCCTTGAAGATCTTCTGGGTAATACAAGAAGTTGATTATTTCCATCATACTGTAGTTGCTAACTTGCAACATCATCATCTTCTGATTCGATGTTGATTTGTTCTTCGTCAAGGGTAGAGGAGCTTGGACCTTCAATACGAATAGTCGACTGAGGAACTAGAAAGTTCAAAGCGTCATGAGAATCTGATAGGTCGGCTACATAGGGACTGCCCTTTTTTTTGAGGTCTGGAAACTGATCTTCGATGAAGTGACATCCCGGCTAGTGAATATCTTCGACTCGATGGGATCGAACAGCTTGTAGGCTTGATCTGAAGTAGTGTAGCTAATGAAACACACTTGATAATCTGGAAGTCGAGTTTCTTCCTGAGATTACGAGGAATCTGTGCAAAAGCAGTACATCCAAATACTCGTAAGTTTGATAAAGAAGGTTTGGTACTTGTCCAAACTTCAAATGGTGTTTTGTCTGAGAGGCCTTTAGTAGAACATCTGTTCTAAATATAGGTTGTTGTTGAAACAGCTTCATCCCAGAAGCACTTTGAAAGTGTCGCATGTGATAACATGCACTTTGCCGATTCAACTAAGGTTCTGTTCTTTCTCTCAGCAAGACCATTTGACTTAGGCAAATAGAAAATGATGTATTGTTGTTCAATGTTGTTATTAAGGCAATAGTCCTTGAATTCGTTAGAGATGTATTCTCTCCCGTTATTTGACCTCAATGCTTTGATTCGTTCACCAGTTTGATTCTCAGCATGCTCTTTAAATTGTCTGAATTTGATGAAAGCCTCAGATTTCTGTTTAATAAAAGAAACGATTGTTCTTCTAGAGAATTTGTCAATAAAGGTAATGAAATACTTTGCATCTAGCAATGAAGGAGTTTGCTTGGGTCCACATATATCTATATGAACAATGTCTAATAGATCTTTTGTTGCATGCATATGGTTTGATCTAAAAGGAATCCTAGCCTACTTTCCAAAGCTGCAGCTATGACAGATAGGGAGATCGACGTTACCAGAAGCATAGTCAAGATCAAGAACCATGGATTCTCTGGACATGTTCATAACAGATGCATGATTCAAGTGTCCTAAGCGATGATGCCATAGTAATGCTTTATTGACTAGAACAGAGGTTTTCAAGACTTGACTAGACTCATAATAACAGTATGCCAATCTATATAAGTAACTCTGCCTCTTGCCGAGTGCAAGGATCTTATTACTCCTATCAATTATTTTGCATTGATCATATTTAAATTTTACCTTATGACCTAAATCTGTAATTCTACTCATTGATAATAAATTTGCAGAGAGTTTAGAAACATATAAAACCTTTGATAGTAATTTAAATTGTTCATGCTAGAACCACAATCTTACAGTACCTTCACCTTCAATAGTGTGAGTACTATTGTCACCAAGATGAACAAATTTCTTCGTGCTATAAGGAGTGTATGAGTTGAAGATCTCACGTTGATTGGTCATATGTTGAGTTGCTCCAGAATCCAAAAACCATGAATCATCCAAAAATGCGCTTTGATCTTTGATCATGAATGCGCCTTCGTCCACTTTGATTTGAGAAGATGATGAAACTGTGTTTGCTTGTTGATCATGTTGCTTGGTTGCGTTCTTCACTTGGAGAATTCTACAATCCTTGATATCGTGGTTATTGTGCTTGCAATACCTGCAAAATATCTTCTTTTTTTATTGTGGATCTGATGATTGTGTTTGACTTTGAGTCTGTTTCTGATTAATTGCAGCCTTCTTGGAGCTTTTTTGCTTCTGTCACTTAGAGCCTCTGTTGACATATAGAGCCTAAGATGAGGAAGTAGACAGAGTGTCTTGACTTCTTCGATTATCTTCTTGCAGCAACATAGTGATAACTCTAGTAAGAGTTAAATCTGTGTATGTCGATTTGATCATCACCCAGTTCTCATATGTAGAGGGCAAGCTTGAAAGCAATGTCATGATTGCAAGAAATTCTTAAACTGGTTAATGTGACTCTGAAAAAAATCACCAGTAGATATTTTGAATGTGAATAATTTTCTTTGTAGATGTAACTTAGTAGTTATGTCCCTCACATCATATAGTGAGTCCAAAATGTCCCAAATGTCTTTTGACGTTTTAGCTTCAGTTATGTGTCCAATCTGTGTATCTGATATATTGAGGATAATAAGTGCAAAAGCTTTATCGTCCTTCGATTTCCACTTTGAGTTGTCATCTTCAGGTTTTACTTCTATACCTATAACAACATCCCATAAGTCGCTGGCGATTAGCAAGGTCTTCATCTTAAATTTCCACAAATGATAATTGGATCCATTCAGCTTGTCTGCGATAAGACCGACTTTACTTTAAGAATCCATCTGGAACTTAGTCTGTCGATTGTATCGATGACGCTAAGATGTGGTAATGCCAACAATAGGAAATCAATTCTCTGATACTGAAAGGTTGAAAAGAAACTGAAGAGTATGATATCAATTTAATATCACGAAAGATATCAAGTATTAGAGCTTTCACTCTGATATCATGTTGGAATCAGATAAAGAAGTAGTGAAATTGCTCTGATACCATGTCGGAAAGTGGTGTGCAGAAGATAGGTCTAGCTCAAAAAGAAACGAATGAAACTAATTTGTGTGTCTAGAAAGAAAACTTTTCGTGCACGGCAGAATAAACTATCTTCATCTTTCTTATGCATGACTACGCCTATCAATTTCAAACAAAACAATAGTGAGTGATTATGTAGCCAAACAATTAAGCATCGAAAATTATCAGACAAATAATCAGTCTCGAATTGTTCGCGAATTAATCGCAAAGAAATATAGAAACGCATTCTGAGATGAAAATTGAACGCAATGAAGGATAGTATTTATTCAGTATGAAAACGTAACAGAAGTAAATGAGTACAATAAGTTGCGGATCAAAGTTGTGTACTCTATGCTATCTCTGAGCGGCTAAAATGAAAGTCTAAATTAAGCGCAATGCTGATAAGCAGTGGCGCAATAGCAATCTCTAAAACAACTTTAAGAAGTGAGCTAGAATGCTCAGGAGTATTCAAGCTCGTAGGCTTGAGAGAGAGAGAGAGCTAACTATTCAAATGCTTCTGATAGTTTTGATAATCATAACTTGAAAACTGTATGAATATGAATAGCTATTTATACTAAGAAATAAGGTCATGAATTGTGATCGTCAGTTGGTTGGTGATCAGCTGGCATCCATCCGATCCTTGTCATTGATTGCTGATAAGCGGTGAAATTGGCCGTAATCATTCTGTCTGCATAAATGAACCAAAACTATAGCTCTGCAGAAATGAACTAAAACAACCATAGGCGATACTGTCCATTTTTTTGCGAAAAAGAATAAAAAAAAAGAAGGTGCTCTTAAATCTCATTTAGGGTTTTCCACACTTTGTCATAGTCATTTTCTTAACATTTGAGTCTCTTTTGAAAAAGCAAAAAAATGCGACACTATGATTTTACACGAGATTCCTATTAGACGAAAAATACGAAAAAGGAGACATCGCATTTTTCAACGAGATTTTTGACAGTCAAAAAAGGAGACATTGTTGTAAACTCTGTGTAATTCTGCAAACTGTGTAGAAACACTTGTAATTCTGCAGACTGTGTTAACACATGGATAAATCTGCAGAACTGGATAAACAATGGATGAAGATTAAAACCGATTAGTCGATTGGTAAGAAGGAGAATAATCCAACAATACAGAGGACACTCTAATTCTATATGCTTATTTTGTGGGCTGGAGATGTGGACACATGAAAATCCACCTCTGCTACTTATGCTTTCTAGCAGGCGGACCCATTTCATGGAATAGTCAAAAGCAAAAATGCACGTTTATGTCTTTTACAGAGTTCGAATATGCTGCAGCCACCTTTGTAGCGAAGAAAATTATCTGGCTCAGAAGATTGCTTCAGGATCTGATGTTCTCTCAACTCAGACCAACTATACTCTATTGCGACAATCAGAGTTGCATAGCATTATCTCTGAGCCCATGAATTCACTCTAGAACTGAACACATTGAAGTTCAATTTCATTTTCTTAGAGAAAAAGTTTTGACAAGGTTGTCGAGTTAAGTTACTGTCATACTGATAGTATGTTGGCTGATATTCTGACTAAGCCCTTGTCGACGGAAAAGCATGTTGATTTATGCAACTTATTAAGTTTCATTCAAGATCCTAGGAGTTAAGCTTAAGGGGGAGTGTTGGAGTGAATCTTTACTCCTACTCATCTAAACACATTTCTTGACCATTACGATATTCTCTCTCCACAATGACAGCAACCTTACTCACATAAGTCGAACAGTCTACACATACACATTTACTTGAAGCAGAGCATGATCGACTCGACTTCATCGAAGATGAATTTACTAACTCAAGTCTATCGACATCCTGACTTTAACTCTTTCGACATCTTCTCAAGGGCGAACAAATCAACTCGACTCATTCGACATCTTCGACGATTGTCGTCTATCACTAGTCAAAATGGAGCTCATCGTCTACTCTGTACAATGCAGACCACGTCACCATTCATTGTGCAATAACTGCATCACTTCACAACTATTACCCATATAGTCGTAATCTTCATGACCACTACAACTGATGTGTATATACATATAAGTTCATCATCATCCCCAACAGAATCCTTTTTTTTTTTAAAAGATTGTAAAAAAAGACTATAAAAAAAATCGTCAAAAAAACTATATATATATATAGATATATATATATATATATATACACACACACAAAGTAAAAAAAAAAATTAGCTCAAGTCTCTCTGGTGAGCGATCTCCTTATCAGTTACCAACCATCCATCACTCTTCTGTTTCATCTCTATTCCACCTTCCATCTTTCATCTCCTCTTGGTAGCGTAGCTCTCTCGTCTGTTAAATCCATTCCAATTTTATTTTTCCATCCTTACTGATCTATCTTTCAATTACTCTTTTCTCTTTCCCTCAAAAAAAAAAAGAGTTGGAACACCAGCATCATTGTGCGGACCCTGAAGCAATCCACCAATCAGCTACTTTGTGACATTCTAGTGTTGAGCTATGGAGACCGCTCTTGCATGATTATCTAAACTGCAGAAGTTCCCTGATGAAACAATCCAAGACTACACCTATCAGATCTTCCATCTAGTGAAAGATTGTGATCCACCGATTTTCCAACAGATCATCATGGCAAAATTCTATATTGGACTGCCTAAAAAGATCAGATCGGGTATGGAAGAGTTAGCATCATATGTGTCACTTGCACATCTCTGTAAGGATGCTGTCATGATGGAATTGTAGATCTCACATGGAATGATGGATTTTCTTTACCGCTTTGATGAATCATCAGATGGGAAATCAGAGGAACAAGAGTCAACAATGAACGATGATTTAGCAAGAATGGAGACCTGTGGAAGGCAATGCAGTGGAGCAGAGTCAAGCGGATCAAGTGTAGCAGAAGACCAAGAATCTTGCACTTCAAGTTCAGGCCGTCCTCAAGCTTATGCTCGCACGGTCAATTTTCTTGAAAAAGATGAATGTACATACTACTTTGGAGATCATCCGAGTGCAAGATGTTCAATCAAAAATCCGCGACATGAACCAAAGGTGGAGCAGAAGGCCTGACAGCCAGATCTAGCGGTTTAGAAGTCACATGCAGAATCAAGTCGCAAGGAGCTCATCCGAAGGATGGATGTCAATTGATCCATCTAAATCATGATTTTCTTCAACAAACAGTGGCAAGGTAGAAGTTTTGGCTATATCATCATGCATGTCATCGAACTCAATGGAGGACCACAATAGCCTCTCGGTCTATTTTGTGAAAGATCCTAAAGGGAATCTATTACCAGTGTATGCCTATCAACTTAGAGGCGATGGTGTATTGCACTCGGTAAGATGCTATGGATGCAGAGGAAAACATCGTCGAGTTGAATGTCCACATCGAGGAGATTCATCAACATTCGAACCCTATTGTGCATAATGCGGAGTCAATCATCCATGCCGAAATTTCCCGATGAGAAATTCACAATTAGATAGGAGGCATTTGGATTATGTAAACCGACATGTATCTGTGTTGATCAACCCACCTATCAATAAATTGCACTATAAAAGAAAAATCCTAGTGCCACCGAGTTATGAAACTAGTGAGGAAGAAGACATTCTGACAAAAGTCCCAAGGTATGCAAACACACCCACGAGCAAACCGACAACATCACAGAAGCAAGTGCTGGTAGAATCCATCAAGCCAGTGATAGCTGAGGAAGTCAAAAAATTGGCAACCAAGGAATTTCGGCAGGTTCTATCATGGCTCTTAGCGCAATCATTGCAAGGATTTCTTCGTGATGAATTACAAAGGGGGCCAATGTCAAAAGAGCAAATTGAAGACAGTTCAGCACGAGATCCAAGGAGAAGTGCAGTCACGTAGCCTTCAAATATGACCAGGGGAAGACTAAAGTTGATTATTGCCTCTCAACGAGCGAGATTCAACCAAAGTCTCATTGTTCCACAATGCAGTAGCCCAAACCAACATGAAACCTGGGTATATCCATTTTCAAAAGGCCAAATTCAGGGAATCCAAGTTCGAATAGGCCTCCAGTCCAGCAAGGACCAATGCGTACAATGACAATACCTTGTCCTCAATTTTTAAGATTGACTACTGAGGAAAGTCGTCAGGTTCAAGCATACCACGAATACCTGGATAGAAAAAGTAGTCAAACAAGCACGTCGTATCCACATTACGAATTGGGCGAGTCTAGGACATTGGGACCAGTTGCGCCAATCTATGAGGAGCAATATCAGCAAGTTTTGTCTTGGTATACTCTGATGGAATGCCTCGACTACCCAATTGTCAATGAACAAGGTTATCCAGAATGGCCACCAGACCCTTATGGGTATTATTGAGAATTTTGCAAGTCCAAGTTCTTGTTGATCGTCATCATCCAATAAAGCCTCAAGTTTTATGTAAGCAAATTATATCCACGCTTTTCCTGAAGCATCCATGTCCCATCAATAAACGCGTCGACAACAACATCTTCCACAACAATTGTAGCCAAGTGTCGAGGGACCGGCACTACTTTGGGACGAGGACCTCGTTGTGGGTATTTCCTGAACATAAATAAACAAGTGGATCCCACCACTTAAAAAAATATTGTTGGCCAAGCCTTACCTAGTGGGCCCCGCCACAGTACATTGTACAGTTAGAATAATAAGTGTGAGGGCACTGGCATCCTGCATGTGTAAGCCCAACCCAATGAGCTGTTGGCCAAGCCTTACCTAGTGGGCCCCACCATAGTACATTGTACCATTAGAATAATAAGTGTGAGGGCATGTGTAAGCCCAACCCAATGGCCCCACCACAGTACATTGTATAGTTAGAATCATAGAGACTTGGGCCCTAGGTATAAATAAATAAGTTTGAGGCCCAAGTTTACAAAGTCAAGTTGAAAAATAAGGAATCTAAGTTGCACAAAGTAAGACTCACATGATTTATGTGACTTGTTTTGTGTTTTCTTAGAATTATTAGATTTGAATTGCGTTTCTTTGAAAGGGTTGGATTAAAATCCTTGCTCAATGAAGTGGCCAATCAAAGTGAAGGAGGCTCACCTTAGAAATCTATAAAAGGGAACCATTTTCTGTGTATTGTATCTCAATTCTATTTCTAATAAGCTTTGCCATTTCATTCAACCTCTCTCTCTCTCTTTCTTTCTCCATCCTTGGTTAGGATAGAATAGCTTTGGGGAGGTGCTCGAGCCCCCAAAGCCTTTCCTAGCCAAGGCCTTCTCTCTCTCCTCTCCTCTCTCTCTCTCTCTCTCTCTCTCTCTCTCTCTCTCTCTCTCTCTCTCTCTCTCTCTCTCTCTCTCTCTCTCTCTCTCTCTCTCTCTTCATTGGCTAGGACCAAATAGTTTGGGGAAGGTGCTCGAGCCTCCCAAACCTTTCTTAACCAAGGCTTCTCTCTCTCTCTCTCTCTCTCTCTCTCTCTCTCTCTCTCTCTCTCTCTCTCTCTCTCTCTCTCTCTCTCTCTCTCTCTCTCTCTCTCTCTCTCTTTGTGCTATGCATGTTGAGGTGAGGTTGACGCTCCCAGCGTTCAGACCCTATACTACACGTACGACACAACAAGGAACTATGGGGATATGTAACGGGTTCGATAGCTAGGGACACTCAAATAGCTCATGTATAAAACAGTACCACCTCCAAAGAAACGTGGGATATCTTAACAAGCATTTATGAGACGTCAGATGTTTGGGCTCGTCTCTTCTTGAAAAAGAATGTCCTAACCCTAAAATGAGTGAAGGAACCTCAGTAGTGATCATCTGAACGAGTTCAAGCAGTTGTTGAATGAACTTGTTGCTATAGGTTCGCCTATGTCAGAAGAGGACTCTACGATGTCTCTTCTAGCCAGTCTTCCACACTCGTACGATAATCGGATGTTACTTTTGAGCAGTATACCTACGTTGTCTCTACGGAAGCTAAAAGAAGCTTGTTACAGGAAGAAGTACGGAGAAAGAGTTGACTTGGAATCTTGTTAATCCTCCTACAGGTATAAAACCTATTGACACTAAGTGGATCTTCAAAGTAAAGCTTAAACCAGATGGATCGATATCCAAATAGAAAGCTCATTTAGTGGTTAAAGGTTATGAACAAGTTTATGGAATAGATTACACTAACACTTTCAATCCAATGGTTAAACATCAATCTATTCACACCTCGCTGGCCATAGCTACTGTAGAGGATCTGGACATTCATCATATGGACATCCAGACGACATTCCTTCATGATACATACAAGAAGACATCTACATTTATCAACCAGAAGGTTACGTCCTTCAAGGACAAGAGCATTTCGTGTGCAAATTGCAGAAGGCACTTTATGGCCTTAAGCAAGCTCCTAGGGCCTGGTATGAACAAACTAATCACTTCTTGTTGTAGCATGATTTTACTTCATGCTCTACAGACTCAAACATGTACCTCAAGAACAAAGGCTCAAGCTATGTGATAATAGCCTACATTGATGATTCTTTAATCATCATCAACTCAGATCAGTTATTGCACGAAGCACCTACTATCACAAGAATTTGAAATGACTGATTTAGGGCCAGTTCATTACCTACTTGGTATGGAGATCGCTAGAGATCATGCAAGCAGAATAAGCCAGTAAGCATATTTCAACAATGTACTTCGCATATATGGCATGGAGGACTGTAAGTCGATAGACACACCAATGGATCCAGAATCCAAGCTATCCAAAGGCATGTGCCCTAAACCTGATGCAAAATATAAGGAGATGAACATTTTTTTTATCAGTCTATCATCCTACTCTAGCTTATATAATAAGCACAATTCTGCAATACATGTCGAATCCAGGCCTGCAACATTAGAAGGCTCTGCAATGATTAATGAGATACATTCAAGCGATGAGGCACTATGCTTTGCGCTATAATGGAAATACAGATGCTACACTCACACTTGTTACTTATACAGATTCAGATTGCGCAGGAGACGAGACCAGAAAATCCACGTCTGGTTATATCTGTTTCCTTGCAGGAGGACCCATTTCATGGAATAACAGATTGCAAAAATGCATTTCGTTGTCCTCTACAGAATCTGAATACATTGTAGTTACATTAGTAGTGAAGGAGATCATATGGCTTAGAAGGTTGCTTCAGAATTTGCAACTTCTGCAAATTGGCCCTACTACACTTCAGTTTGACAATCAAAGTTGTATCGCTCTATCTCTGAACCCACGAACTCATGCTAGAACCAAACACATAGAGATTCAATTTCATTTCCTTAGAGAGAAGGTCAGAACAAAGCTATTGTACTAAGTTACTGTCACATAGACAATATGCTGGCTGATATTTTGACAAAACCATTGTCAAGAGAAAAGCATTCCACTATGCTAGAATTGCTAAGTCTCAATTTAAATTCGGATTCGTAATAGTAAGCTTAAGGGGGAGTGTTGGAGTTTAATCTTACTCCTACTCATCCTTTTCACCTCCCTTCATCTCTTAAGAAAAAAATCTCTCACAAGCATTCTACAGAAATACACTATCTTTTACACAGTCTGTAGAAATACACGTAAAGTCCAAACAGGCAAGACTCCACAAGGAACTGCAATGAACCTTGCCTACGGTCACTTATGAAAGAGACGAAAGTCTTGCTTTCGGTCATATACGAAGACTCACCACTAGGAACCGCAAAGAGTCTAGCTTACGAAGCAAACCAAAGTAAACCGTAAAGTTCTGCCTTACGAAGTTGAAGTAAATTGACCACTACAAGTCCGCAAGGACTCACAAACGAAGACCAATGGAAGGATTCAACCACAATGAACTGCCACACTCCAGCCTACGGTCCATTGCGATAGCAAACCAAAGGAAGCCAAAGGCACCGCCCGACATCGTAAGTTATAACTTACAGTCACCTACGAAGTGAATGAATGACAACATTGGGTTTCGCCCACAATTGTCTTGTGTTCACCTGCGTTAATGACTTGTATTTCATTATATTTAATCTGAATAGACTACTGTCTGGTTCTGCATTCAGATTCTTTGTCAATATTGCATGCTTTCCACTTTTTCTCTGACTTTCTGATTGACCTGTCTGATTGTCTGCTCTTTGCCTGCACACAACCGCACAGCTCAAATTTACTATTGTATTTGCCTACTTAGTTATCAATAGTGCACGCATTGAGGGAGTTCATCGGACCCTGCCTTCGGGCAGTAGTAGGATTGTCCCTATCCGATTTGTTTGACACGTCCGACTTATGTTGTCGTCAAGACCTCACCCGATCCATTCCCTAGCATTCGTGGGTATTGTAGTTGATTTGAATCTAGCGTTGTAGATGAAGTCACTACATTACTCTGCAAAGCCTTTAGTTTCTGATGAAATTGGATTATAAGTTGTTCCATTTGTTATTTGTGAAGTTTAGTAATTTGTTCCATCAACAGATCGTTCGATATATTGGAAGCGTTAGAGGTTGATGCCACAGAGGGAGTGGGATAATGGATTGTTGGATAGTTATGGCTTGAATAATCATCTGATCTTTCATCCTCCTCTATGATGGCATCTTCCATGGCCTCCTACAACGTAACATACTGCTCCTGAAGTTTAAGTTCTCTTCTAATACTTCATGGTAATTCAGCCAGAAACCACATGATCACCGCATGATCGAGAGTCAGGGCCGTGTTGCACTCGAATCATAGATGTTTGACCCGTTCTATGTAGTCCCAGATCCCTTCTTGTTTTCCCATCTTGATCTTGATCAGTAGGAGAAATGGGTCTTCCAAGAACTTCCTTGGTCTAAAGCAGATAATAAGGGCTGCTTTAACCCCTTCCCATGTGGCCTTCTCTTCGGCCAATTGGTTGAAAAACCAATCTTAGGCTGTAGCTACTAAGAACTTGAAAAATAGCTTCAAATTTTCTTCAGATGTTTGTTCGCCATAGATCTTGCATGCTTGTTTGTAAATCTGGAAGAATCTGATAGAATATGTTGAACCCATCATATTTTGGCATCTCAAGACGAGGTGCCCTCTGGATTGCTTACAATGCCAGGGATACTGGATCTTGATGGATTTGACAAAAGCAATCTGGATCTGTGTGGATCTGATCAGTTCAATAGGCTAATTGTGTGATTTTAGATCTTTTTTACAATTATTTTTCATATATCTCTGATCCTAGCTCTGATTGGCTTGGAATTATCATTGTAGATGAATCCAAGATAGATTTACCTACTGATCATATTTGTGGAGGATCATCATACGAGAGTTGGTTGTGCAATGGTTTCTTATGCTATTTTGTAGATTAAAAACTCTGATATCTTAATATCTGCTAGGAACTAACTCTCACCCTCTTAACTATAGCTGCATCTCGAGTGGATCTGGCATGTTATGAAGTGGCAAAGGTTTACTCTCATAGATCTGGAAGTTACTAATGTCTGAGGGGGTTTTGATCACTTTTTGGCTCACAGATTCATCAATTCTTCATATTAACTCTCGTAGACTTGGTCTGTGATGGAAAATGATCTTCTGATCTCAATGGACCATGTTGCAAATGTTACTTGTGCAAGGGTTCTCTAATTATGAATTTTTTCAGTTTTCTTGGCACTTGGAACTCTCTTACAGTTCACTAGAGCAAAATGAACCCTCGCAGACTTGTTTGTAAGCTAATCTCAGCATGAGGAAGCTACAATAGTAGTGGCAAGGATTAGTTGTAACAGAAACTCAAAAAAATGAGATTTGCGAGGGTTCTGATTAGTATTTGGCTCTTTTTGAACTTTTGAAACACTTGTAGGACCTCTTAAACCACTTGGGAACTCTTGTAGACTTGTCTGTAATCTTGTCTCAGAAATATTTAGCTTTAGCAAGAGTGTCGAGGGTTATTTAGATATTTTGTGATTTTTTTTTATTTTTACAAGTGTTTTTTGAAATTTTTTCAACTTTTCTAAAAAATTGTTGGGAAGTAACTCGCGCAGGCTTCTACGCAAGACTGGGACAATGTCCTTAGGCTACCACTAGTAATGCCAGAGTTCATTTTCAATGGATTGTGAGAAATCAAAGTCTGATGGTATTTTTTCACTTTTTCCTCCAAAAATGCAGAGTAAGCCCTTAGAGACTGTCTTAGGTCTCCACTACTCCAAGCACCTCCTCCACTACTCCGAACATCTCCTCTGCTAGCTTTGAACATATCAACACTTAGAAAACAAGAAAATTCCACTCTAAACTACTCCAAAACCTCTTCAAACACACTAAAATAGACTAAAAAAACTAAAGAAACAACTAAACTAGTTAGTAGCTACTATCCCCGACAATGGTGCCATTTGTAGTGTCGTAGATATAGCGGTCGAGCAGCCCTCCGTCGGTCAAGAAGGGTTAGTTTGGCTCTAATACCATGTGAAATTTCTAGCAAGTTCACACATGTGTGATGTACTTTCAATGTGTGAGTGATCTTACTAAGCTTTATTTTAACACATAGATCAATTGTAGAGTGAAAATCACAATTTATCTCTAATTCTATGGCTTAATTGTTGATTTCACACGTGTGGACTATCCACAACATGTGTGATCTCCTAAGGTGTGTAGAAGCACCAAGATCAAGACTAGATTGAGATTCAAGATCTATCTTTGATTCTATGGCAAAAACACACTACTACATGCATTCAATCACTTCCAACTCTCACTCACACGTGTGGGAAGTATTCAAAAATTATTCTAAGTAAAAACAAGATGCCTCCTCGGGTAGAGAGAGAAAATTATCATGAGCTCTCGGGTAGAGAGAGAAAGCTAGAAATCCAATAACACTCAAAATCCACTCAATCTCCAAAATCGATTAGATCCAAATGAGGAGTACAATGATACTAGTAGATCCACAAGCTACCACTATGCTTAACTATGATTGGACCACACTTTGCCACCTCTAAATCCTATTGGACCTCTTAAACTTCATCAAACAAAAGCATTACACTTGTCTACACTCTAATTGTCATGAGTTTGGTCTCCTACTCTATTTTGGCTCCATAGTGGCATTACAAGTGGAAATGGAGAATTTGCCATCTATGCCAAATTTGACCCTATCAACATCCTACACCTAAATGCTTGACTATGAAATTCTATGAGACCCCTATATCAAACATTTTTTATTTACTTCACAATTCTCCACACGTGGGAACATCCTCCACACATGTGAGATTCACTTACAAACTTCTATCATAAAAAATACCAAGCTAGATTTTTGCCAATTTCTCACACTCCTCCTCAAAAAATAGCTTGGAAATGTACTAGATCACTTGAGAAGTTTGTAAATCTTTTTGAGTGGTTCCTTTGGTATGCATAAGAAGTGAAGATCAGCCAAGGGATCCATCATAGCAGCACCCTCACCATATCCATGATAAGATCTCTTTGGTAGAGATCTCTTGCCAATGCCTTTGAAGAGTGCTCCACCAATATGCCACTATGATCATGGGATTCCTCCATGCTTGATGATGATCTTTGCTTTGAAAGTTCCACTTGCATGATGGATGCACCATAAATAGAGAAATCCAAGGCTTTCAAGCGTCATAAGGATCATGGAGATCAAGATCATAAGATGTGAAACAATGATGATTATCAAGATTATGCTTTCTAGCTTGACTAGTCCACATAAAATGAACTATATCCATGATGGGTCTAATCTTGATATCAAAGACTATCTTGATCTTTTTTAGGCTAGTTACTCTCTCAAGGATGTAAGTGTCCACTTTGGATGCTTCACTTAATCTCAAGAGGAGTTTACTATTTGCCTCAAAACATGTGAAAACATGATTTTCAAAAAAGTGAGCAACAAGCTCAATCTTGTTCTTACTAGAACCAAGAGCATACTTTTGACAATACAATATCTTGCTTTCAAAAAGTATTGGAAACATATCTAAGTCAATAATGACAAGAAACATGTCCATACCATAAGCATCATACAAAACTATTATAGCTTTCCTTGAACTTTGAGATCCAACAAATTCAATGAAGCAAGATAGCATTTCAAGCAAAGAAAGAGAAGCATATATGAATGTGTTGTAGTAGATACAACATGAAAGATGCCCCTCTTTGACATGTAAGGTGAGCCATTAGATAGATCTCAAATATTTCACAAAACAAGATTATCTAGATCAGACACTCAAAATGGTTAGGGCACTTGGACAAGTTTGAATCCTACTTTTGGCACGTGTGAAATGCTTCAAAAGAAAACACTATTGATACTCAGAAGGCTCAAAAGGTGTTCAATTACAACAAACTTAGTCTTGATCTTTAGTTTCTTGTGTAGGATGCTCAAAACAATGGACTCAGAACAAAGCAAGGTTGAATCAAATCAAAAAGTGGTCACTCGGATTTTGGACCTCTCCCTACTCTCTTTAAGAGCTTATAACTCTTGATAAACACATCAGATTGATTTGGTTTCAATTTCTATGGAAAGTACACTTCATAACTTTCCATCAAGCTATCTACCACTATCTTTGGATCAACTAGCAAGGAGATAGAAGGGACTGAAAGTCTCTAGTTTTCACACGTGCGGAATTCCAAAATTCCGTACTATCACTTTTCAGACCTGAAAATTCAGTTTCAATCCGATTTGATCCAAACACTCTTTAGAGAAAGGTAAGAAAAAGTGTATAACTATTTTTTTGCTTGAATTAGCTCTCAAATTCTTGTACAATCAGAGATGTTAGCATGCAAAGCTCAAATTAGCTCTGATACCATGACAAATTGGCTCTGATACCATGACAAAATTTTCAAAATTCACACGTGTGGGAATGTTCCACAAGTATGATAGATCTTATTAAGCTTTATGATTAGCACAATAATCTGATTCTAGATTGAATAGCAAGATCTAGTACAGAACTTATGGCTTAACCAATCTAGCATGCTAAGAATCAGATAATGATAGCAATGAATCATAAATGAGCAAAAGTACAAGAATTTAGTGTATGAGCATTAGCCTCAACACAAGCTAGAGAGAGAAAGAGAGAGAGATATCAAACAGAAATGGTGTAGATCCAAAATGGCATGAGATAGCTACAAATCTTTGGTTCTTCATCAAAAATTATGAGAATACATATTTATGGAGTTTGAGGTAGCTCGAGGTAGAACCACATCCATCCACCTTTCAATGACATCTAAAGTGAGAAACTAGAGTCTAAGTGACATTTGTCACATCTCATGGATGAATCTCTCCTACTTTTACCAAGTGTCCTAGTTCTAACTAGAATTGTACAAATCATCATGCATGTGTCCATTTCACTTTGTGCATGCCTTGCATGTCACTATGGATGTAGTGGGTTTCTTTCCTTGCCTAACCTGAATCCAAGATCTAGTCAATCTAGCATCAAAGAGACAGAGTTAGTTGTCACGCGTAGGTTCGTTCCCATGAGAGCGATAGTGTAGTTCAAATTTCAACATGAATGGAAGATCTAACACTAACATCCATTAACACTAAGCATTAACATTACATCCATTAACCCTACTTCCATTCACCCTAGATCCACAACAATGATAGAAACTTACTCTTCTCTCTCTCCCTTTCTCTCTCACAAAAATCATAAGAAATAGCAATCCCAATAATGATCAGATCCAACAATTAGCAAAATCCAAAGAAAGCATGAGAAATGGAGGAAAAGAGAGGAAGAGCAAGGACATTCATCAATCCATTTCTAAAGAGAACCAATCTGCTATATTGAAATGAGGAAATGAACATCAAGAGCAACTTGAGTTGGTCCTTTTTTATAGTAGAGGGGAGGACCCTGGCCTCTGAATCCTATTGGTCCAGTCTTGTCTCTCTTTTTATTTAAATTTAAAAAAATGTGGGAACCATCAAAATTGGAGGGAAACCCAACTTTACTCACTAACTTGGCATTTAGGCCCTGCGACATTAAAAGTCCCGCAAAAAGGCCTAAAGTCCTTAATTAACTTTTAACTAATCAATCAAATAACTATGTGGTCATTGGGTTGGACTTACACACGCAGAGTGCCAAATCCCTCTCACTTATTAACTAGGGTTAGGGTTGCCTTGGGATCCGCAAACCCTCCAACAGTATCCCCCACCAAAACTGGCGGCAGTCCCATGACACCTACAATATGTAGTTATTGGGGACTTTTATTGGCTTTGTGCCGAATCTTAATTAAATGATACTGTACCTTCTCCATAAAGTCAAGGCGTGCAGTATTGAAATTGTGTGGCAGGAAAAAACAGTGGGCTCCGGCAATCCACTTGGAAGTTGTCCATGAGGTGAAGCGGAATTTTTAAGAGCCTCCCATCATAGCTGCGCCGAAATACAGTCAAGCAATCGACAAATGATCTTTGATTTGCTCTGAGGCCATCGTCTTATTTGGATCGAATGCCAAGGTAGGAAGGCAATCGTCCCATTTAGTTGCCATTGACGCCAAGGCTGACGATGTAACTCCTAATTGATTCCGGAGTTTTCTCAAAAATCGTGATTCTCCATGCCGGCTGCTCTCCCAGTGCAGGTATTTTGTCCAATTCTTTGTCGGCCTCGATCTCGGAGGTCTTAAATTTCAGAACCCATCCACCACGCGAGGACTCATGCAGATGTTGCTTTAAGAAGGTCTGGATCTGGTCCTCGACGCTGATGGGCCTTCTGAATAAATGTCTTGTCCTTGATGAGGATGGACCTGCTTGTACTACCGGTATGGTCGGCGGTTGATCTGCTAGATCTGGAGCTCTAAGATAGAAGAAACATATTTGGATTGACAAATAAAACACAAATCTTTGTCTCTTGAAACTTCTATTCCTAATATGAAATGAAGATTACCAAGATCCACCATCTTAAACTCCTTAAACAATGCTACTTCTTCTTGTATACCATCAAGATCATTTCCACTAAGGATAATGTCATCAACATACAAAATGAGAATGATGATCTTACCATCATTAAATCTTAAGTACAAAGAAGGATCATAAGCACTTACAACAAACTTAATAGAGTTCAAAAAGGTATTCAACCTAGAGTACCAAGCTCTAGGTGCTTGCTTAAGCCCATAAAGGCTTCTTAGCAACAAACACACTTTTTTTCTTGATCTTCTTTGATGAAGCCCTCGGGTTGCCTCATGAAAATCTCCTCTTTCCAATATCCATTGAGAAAAGCATTAGTCACATCAAGTTGAAATACAGGCCAATTGAAAGTAGTTGTTTTACAAGTAGAGGTGAGGAAGTCCTCCAAATCCAAGGTAGAGCCTCCAAATGTCCTCCAAGCAACTTGCAAGCTTCAAGATGCTCCCCAACTCCAAGCTAGGATGCCTCCACCTGCAAGTAAGGATCTGCAAGCCTCCAGGGATCTCTCCTCCACCTGTGTCCCTACTCTTTAAACACAAAGATAGATAACAAGCTGGCCTCAAGTATTCACCACCCAAAGCAAGACCTATCTAGCACCCCCTTGCTAACCATAAACAAATCACAAGCATACCACAACACTCCATAGCGTACTCAAGATCCAAACCCTACTTATGTCCCATACCATAAGCAAGATCCACACCTCAAGCATACTACCACAAGAAAGCACTCTACACACCAGTAGCAACACTAGAGCATAAGCCAAGCAAACAAGAAAGATCTCCCCCCTCCCAATGGGCGCCCTACTACCCTCATATAGATGGCCCATGGACCCCTCCAATGCACTATGGAGTTCCATGCTCATCCAATGAGAGAGAGAGAAGCCTAGGGGAGTTAAAGAATCTCCAAGAGCCTCCATAGGCTTATGGAATGTCAAGGGACTCCTTCCATAACCTATGACTCTTTGAATGCCTTTCTTGTGGGAGTTGGGAACTCAATGGACACTTTAGAAGGGCGCCCTCCTACTAGGTCCCATTGCCCAAGTTGTGCAAGTGTACTTTGGTCCTAGACCAATAAAGTGATATGGTTCAAGGTTGAGGCCCAAGGTTTAGAAAAAATAGTCATCCAATGACTTTCTAACACCTTTCTAGGTTCCATACCTCCATCCAAGGCATAGACACCTACCAGCCCTTAACCAAGGACAATAGTACCTTAATCTAAGGCACCTACCCTTAATACTAAGGGTACCTCTTATCCAAGGGTCACGTGACTCCATACCTCCAACTAAGGTATAGTCACTTGCCTGTCCTTATGGAAGGGCACATACCCATAATCCTAAGGGTACCTTGCCATTTAGCCCCCAACATTAAATGGACTATTAGGGGTTTGAAGTACTGCTAGTTACATAGGTATGTAACATTTCTTCCTCCTAAACTTAAATTTTTCCTTGTAGGGAAAAATTTGGAAAATTCTTCTAGAGATCAGGCTCCTTTTTCCAGGTATCCTCCTCTTCTGATTTGCCCCTCCACCTGACTAAAAATTCCCGAAGCACTCAACTCTGTAGAGTTCTCTGTCGGCTATTAACAATCGCCTCGGGTTCAGGTGGTCCACTCATGGACTCATCACGAAGTTGTTCCACTAGATCTTCCACAGGGTCTCCCCAACCCCCAACGAGGGTTTCAACTTACTAACGTGGAAAACAGGATGAATTCCAATGTTAGCTAGAAGGTCTAGTTTGTATGCAACCTTGTTTATCACTTGGATAACCTTAAAAAACCGCAATACCTAGGCGTCAACTTTGCACACTTAATAGTTTTCAAGCCCCTAGAGTGACTAGCAACTCTCAAAAACACCCAGTCGTTGACCATGAATACCTTGTGCTTCCGAGATAGATCAGCATAGTGCCTTGCCCTGTCTTGGGCACTTTTTATGCTATCTCTAGCCAGCTGTAGCATTTCTTGCATATCCGCAAGGAAATCAGCTACGGCTTACACCCGTAGGTTTTTCATGCCAACACTAATTGGTGATCAAGGTTGAAGACCATACATAAGAATGAAAGGGCAATCCGGTTGCTGAATGTTTTGTACTGTTATATGCAAATTCCACCAGTGGAAGGTACTGTTCCCAATCAGACTGCCGATGGCCCACATATGCTTGAAGCATATCTTCCATCGTCTGATTGGTCCTTTCCGTTTGACCGTCTGATTTCGGATGATCTGTAGAACTCAAACTTAGAGTTGTTTCCAACTTTTCAAATACTGCTTGCCAAAAATTCCCAGTGAATTTTGGGTCACGATCACTGACAATATCGCAAGGCAGCTCGTACAGTCAAAAAAGCTTCTCAACAAACAGTTGAGCTAGTTCTGAAGCTTTAACAATAGTTTTCGTTGGGATAAATTGAGCAAACTTTGTAAGTCTGTCAACAATGACCCAAACCGAATCATGGCCCTTCCCTGTACATGGAAGCCCGACCACAAAATCCATAGATATATTTTTCCACTTTCTGGTAGGAATATCTAAAGGATGTAATAGGCCACTAGCTTTTAGCCTCTCCGCTTTATTTAACTGGCACTTAGTACATTTAAGTACATAGGCCTCTACCTGACTTTTCATCTTGGGCCACCAAAATTGCCTTCTAACTAAGTCAAGTGTTCTTTGTATACTTGGATGTCCTGCACATGGACTATCATGACACTCATGCAAGATTTGGCCCTTACAGTGTCATTCTCCGGTACACACACCTTTTCTTTACGAAACAAAATCCTGTTTCAAATTAGGAAATCTGTTTCAGTCTTTCCCTGATTCGAAGAATCTTGCAAACCTGAATCGACCCCCGAAAGTACTTGTTGCCAATGCTTTCCAAAAAAATGGTCGGACTCATATAGTCCTTGAAGAGACTGAAACAACTCCGGTTCTATAACAGTATAGCAAAACTGATTAATAACCGGTAACCGACTCAAAGCATCCGCTAGAGTATTTTGACTTTCTTTACAATAACGTATAGAAAAATCAAAGATTTGCATCAGCTCAGCCCATCTAGCTTGTCTCCCCTTTAAATTTGTAGCATCATAGAAATATCGAAGAGTTTGATGATCCGTCAAAACTTCAAATCTAGCTCCATACAAATAATGTCGTCAAATTTTTAAGGAATGAACAATTGCAAATAGTTCCTTCTCATAGATAGAATACCTAGACTGAGAGGATTGAGTTTCTTACTTTCATAAGCCATAGGATGTCCATCCTACATCAAAACAGCTCCAATAGCATAATCACTGGCATCGGTCCTAACCACAAAAGTCTTATTAGGATCGCCAATGATTAGTATTGGTGCCAAAGTGACACTTTTCTTAAGCAACTCAAAACAGTTATTCATATCCTCCATTCACACCACTAGTGGACTCTTAGCCCTCCGGCTTAGCTTCTTATAGCCTTTCAAGGTCTGGGTAAGGGAAAATGCCAATCGAGCAAATTGGGGAATATGCCGACGGAAAAATCCCACAAACCCCAAGAAAGACTTGATTTCTCGAACTGTGGTGAGAATAGGCCAATCAATAACCCTCTGGATACAATCAGCTTCAATCTCCACCCCCCGTTCAAAAATCTTATGCCCCAAGTAGGACAATTCCTTAGCAAAAAATTCACACTTAGACTCCTTGGCAAAGAGCTTTTCCCTTCTTAGAATGTCCAAGACAATCCTAAGATGCTCTTTATGTTCTGCCAAAGTCTTACTGAACACTAGGATATCAACTAAGAATACCACTACGAATCTTCCCAAATATGGCCTGAACAAATCGTTCATCATTTGTTGGAAAGTTGTCGGTGCATTGGTCAAACCAAAAGACAGCACCAAAAATTCGTAGTGACCAAAGCGAGTTCGAAACCCGGTTTTTGGTATATCTTCAGCCTTAATGCGTATCTGATGGTAGCCCGATCTTAAATCTATCTTGGTAAAGTACCCAACACCACCAAGATAGTCTATTAGATCATCCATCCGCGGCAGTGGATATCTACCTTGTTCAATTTCTTATAGTCGACGCAAAACCTTATAGTTCCATCCTTCTTGGCCACCAGAACCACTGGTGATGCCCAAGGAGACTTACTAGGTTGTACCCACCTCTTTTTCAGGTAATCATGTAATTGCCTATTTACCTCAGCCTCTTCCGATGCACTCATCCTATAAGGACGTTGTGCGATTGTAATTGCTCCAGGTATTAGGTCAATTTTATGATCAACTGTCCTTTCTGGTGGTAAACCTACAGGAAGGTCTAAAAAAACATCATTGAATTCCTGTCTAAGTTCATTATAGGGTTCAAATTCTGTAGTGTTCTCACTGGGTATATTCATGGCATTTATGTTAAGTTCTTCATCATTGCAGCAAAATGATATCATTATAAAAACATAAATAAACTTTAAAATCAGAATTCTTCATAATAGAAGTAAGTTCCCGTTTAGAATAAGGGTTAACATTTTTAGTGTCAACACTTAAACTAGACTTGATCTTAATTAAAGAATTCTCTTGCATAAAAGATAAAGATTTCTCAACAAAATCAATTCTCAATGATTTGTTCTTATCAAAATGTCATTGTTGCCCAAGAACAATATCTACATTAGCTAATTGAACAACATGGAATTCTAGTTTTTCAGAGTAATCCTGAATGTGCAATTCTACATCAGGAATAATAAAATCCATCAAATCAGAATTACTTCTCGATGCCATTGTCACACGATATTTTCTCACTTTTTCTGGTAGGAAGGTTTAGCGTCTGCACCAAATTTACATTAATAAAGTTATGAGTGGATCCCCTGTCAAAAAGAACATTAACAACTTGATCATTAACTTTACCTTTAATGCAAATAAGGTCATTAGGACCAAAAACTAAAGAACTATGGAAACAAACATCCATCTCATTACTTCGAGATAGATTACCTGAGGTTGAAGCTTGTTTTTTGACGCAATCACGTGCAAGGTGACCCTCACCATTGCACTTGAAGCACAGGTTTTTCTTACGAGCTTCAGCTTTATCATTGCCACCATGATGGTTTTTAAAATTTTTCTTGGTTTTCTTAGGATTGTTGGAATTGGGATGTGTTTCATTAACAACTTCCCTATCCTTCCTCTTAAATTGAAAACCTTTTTTCTGTCATTAGGCTGTTGACCCCTAGGTGGCTTAGGTGTGTCATCAAAGTATTTTGCAGCCCTAATAGCATCTTCTAGGGTTTTTGGATGGTTCCTACGAACATCCACTTGATAATCCTTTGGTAACCCATCAATAAACATTAACATTTGTACCTTAGGCGGAATATCACTATAAAGTGGATTCAGGTACTCATGAAAATCTTGAATAAACTGTTCCAAACCTTTATTCATGGTTAGATGACTCAACTTTTGGAAGTGTTCATAGTCATCTAAGAGTGGTAGAAAATAATCCCTAAAAAGCTTGCAAAAATCATCCCATGTACAAGGTTGATTGCCCTTTGCAACTAAGTCATCCCACCAAACTAAGGCTCTTCCTTCAAGGAACATGGTAACAGTGGATAACTTCTCAAATTCAAGGAATTGGTTCATGGCAAAGTATTTGTTCCAAACATTCAGCCAAAAACTTACCACTTGTAAGTTCCTGTCCTTCTTCTCCCCCTTAAACACTTTTACAGGAGGTGGAACTACATGCTTCTTCTGATTGGCTAACCTAGACTCTAAGTCTTGGTTTTTTTTATTAGTTTCAAGAAGCTGCTTATTAGTGGCTTGAATTTGTTGGTATAAAAGTTCAAGAGCTTGTGCCACATTGGATGAGTTTGATAGATCAAATGTTGGGTTTTCATTGGTTTGATCCATTGGGGTTGCTTGTGTGTTTTCCTATTATGCAAATACAACACTAAGTGCTCAAATTAGAATGATAGAAATGCTTCAATTGTTACATCCAATGCAAATAAAAAGTATTTACTTCTATTCAGTCAATCTTATTGTTTGTAAGCTCAATCCAAGCCTACTATTTACAAGCTTAATCCAAGCTTAAAAGGAAAACAACAACAAGCTACATTTGCCTTAATCAAAAGCAAAATGAAAACCAAATCTTTATGTAAACTTCAATTAACTAGTCCAAGCTAATGTTTACATAAAGTTCTCATTCTCATTCCCATTCCAATTCTATTTGTCATTTCAAAAGCAACCAAAGTTTTCACATTTCTCACTATTCTAGATTTCCAAACCAAGAAACTAGTGTCTAGAAATGGATAACTAATGAAGCTTTATGAAAACTTCAATTTTCAGATCTGATTTTCAAATTTACAGGTCTGAAAATCAGAACTTCAAAATGACAAAAAACAGAATTTCAAAACTTGTTTTATGCACAAAGTTGCACTACCATTCCCTTCCTACATTGTCATCTTCATGAAACTAGGAGATAGAAAGGCGTAATTAATGAAGTTTGAATGAAAACTTCACTTTTCAGATTTACAGGTCTAAAAAATAGAACTTCAAAATGAGAATCAAAACTTCAAACACTTCATTTATGCAAAAAGAAGTTTTGATCAAAACACATAGCTAGAATCAATCTTTTTGCCAAAAAAAGGTTTGTGTATATAGAGGAAGACTTCCTCTACCTACCCCACAAATCTTTTATCAGAACTTTTAAAAATCCAAAGCCCACATTAAAACTTCTCTAACATGATCAAAAATCAGCCCCTAAACAATTCTATAAGAATCACTACTCTCTTCCAAAGAGAACTAGATTCATTGGGTACTTCAACTACAAGCTTCCTACAACTAGAAAAGCCTATAATCTTCCCCAAAAAAAATCGGTTGGTGATCTTAATAGAACTTGAAGAAGGTTAGAAAGGTTACCATCCTTTGTCTAGCTCTGATACCACTTTTACAAGTAGAGGTGAGGAAGTCCTCCAAATCCAAGGTAGAGCCTCCAAATGTCCTCCAAGCAACCTACAAGCTTCAAGATGCTCCCCAACTCCAAGCTAGGATGCCTCCATCTGCAAGTAAGGATCTACAAGCCTCCAAGATCTCTCCTCCACCTGTGTCCCTACTCTTTTAAACACAAAGATAGATAACAAGCTAGGCCTCAAGTATTCACCACCCAACCATAGCTAGATCCAAGCTCCAAGCAAGACCTATCTAGCACCCCCTTGCTAACCATAAAACAAATCACAAGCATACCACAACACTTCATAGCATACTCAAGATCCAAACCTCTACTTATATCCCATACCATAAGCAAGATCCACACTCAAGCATACTACCTCAAGAAAGCACTCTACACACCAGTAGCAACACTAGAGCATAAGCCCAGCAAACAAGAGAGATCTCCCCCCTCCCCAATGGCACCCTACTACCCTCATATAGATGGCCCATGGACCCCTCCAATGCACTTATGATGTTCCATGCTCAGCCCCAATGAGAGAGTGAGAGCCTTAGGGGAGTTAAAGAATCTCCAAGGAGCCCTCCATAGGCTTATGGAATGTCAAGAGACTCCTTCCATACCTATGACTCTTTGAATGCCTTTCTTGTGGGAGTTGGGAAACTCATTGGGACACTTTAGAAGGGCACCCTCCTACTAGGGTCCCATTGCCCCAGTTGTGCAAGTGTACTTTGGTCCGAGACCAATAAAGTGATATGGTTCAAGGTTGAGGCCCAAGTTTTAGAAAAATAGTCATCCAATGACTTTCTAATACCTCTCTAGGTTCCATACCTCCATCCAAGTCATAGACACCTACCTGCCCTTAACCAAGGACACTAGTACCTAATCTAAGTGAACCTACCCTTAATACTAAGTGGTACCTCATATCCAATGGGTCACGTGACTCCATACCTCCAACTAAGGTATAATCACTTGTCTATCCTTATCCAAGGGCACATACCCTTAATCCTAAGGGTACCTTGCCATTTAGCCCCCAATACTAAATGGACTATTAGGGGTCTGAAGTACTGCTAGTTACATAGGTATGTACAAGTTGCTAGAGAAATAATCAACCTTATGAAAACTAGCTTAGCAACAGGAGCAAAGTTTCATCGAAATCTACTCCTTGGTTTGCAAGAACCCCTTTGCCACTAACCTTGCCTTGTGTTTGTTGATGCTCCCTCTTGATTGTACTTCAATCTATAGATCCATTTGCACTCAAGTGGCTTTCTTCCTTGAGGAAGATCCACAAGCTTCCATGTATGATTCTCCATAAGAGCATCATACTTTGCATGGCATCCCTCCATTCTTGTGACTCATAGCTTCTTCAAAGCAACTTGGCTCATCAAACATAGAAGTTAGAAAAGTGTAAGAGGTAAGTGAATGTAGATCTTCCCTTTGTTCACCTTTGTCAACATAGGTGAGCCTTGAGGGCTCAGCCTTCCTTCTTGTAGATCTCCTTGGAGTCCTCGGATCTTGAGATGGATCTTCAAGATCTTGATCACATATAGGCTCCTCCTCAAACCTTACAAGATCCTTGACATAAGATGGATTAGAAGCTTTCACATTCAACTTGGTAGTTACCTTCATCAAAAGTAACATCTCTACTCACTAAAAATATTCTTAGTGATTGGATTATAGACTATATCCTTTGCTAGCATAACCAACAAAGATCCCTTTTATAGAAGTAGGATCATCCCTTTTTCTTGTATCTAATGCTTGAAAAACATAGCAAGTAGATCCGAAAATTCTTAGATCTTTAAGATTCGGCCTTCTTACAAAATAGAGCCTCATAATATGCTATGCCTCCAATGGGCTTACATGGCAATCTATTACACAAATAAGTTGCACAAATAATAGCCTCTCCCCAAAAGGACTTAGGTAGAGATGCATCTATCCTTAAAGCCTTAGCACACTCACATAGTGTTC